>PVKS010002419.1:0-68757 GCA_004027875.1 Aplodontia rufa
ATGAGAGAAAGAGAGAGAGAATCAATTTTATTTAATTTTTCATGTGGCTTCTGTTGCTATGAGATAGTTGTGTCCATGGTCCCCTCAGGTCCTGGCACACCAGGCAAGGACAGTAACTACTAAGCCACTGCACCAGCCCCACCTTTTTTGTTGTTGTTGATACTGGGGATTGAAGCCAGGATATTTTACCACTGAATTACATGTCCTGGCACACCAGGCAAGGACAGTAACTACTAAGCCACTGCACCAGCCCCACCTTTTTTGTTGTTGTTAATACTGGGGATTGAAGCCAGGATATTTTTTTTACCACTGAACTACATGCCCAGTCATTTTAAAACTTTTTAAATTTTGGAACAGGTTCTCACAAAGTTTCTGGGTTTGGTCTTGAATTTGCTATCCTCCTGCCTCAATCTCCCAAATTGCTGGGATTACAGGTATGCATCATTGCATATTGTGCCCAACACAGTGTATTTCTGAAAGCTTCTCAAACCCATGGCCACTATTAATTTTTAAAAAATTAAATCTTTTAATGTACTTTAATGTTATCTAATAGCTACTTCAATGTCATCTAATCCAATCTTATCTTGTTTCAACTCTGTGATAACTCAAGTCACTAAACCCCATTATTGCTTTACGAAGTCCACTGCCTACACATTTCATTTACCCTCTTAATGACTTTCAAGGAAAAGAAGACCATTCTGAAGACTTTGGGAAATTAAAGCTACTCTTACCAAGAACTTCTGAAGTTATTAAAATAATGAAATCATTCTCTACTTAACAAATCAGTCAATAACAAAGCCTAACTATTCAAAGACACTGTAAAGGTATAAACAGATATTATCTTTTGGGGAAGTAACTGGCAACACATCAGCTTCGGCATATATGCTTTTGCACCTATTAACTCAACTTCTAGGAATTTGTCCTTTTAAATAAGTTAGAAGGAAACAAATGTTAGTGTATATGATTTATCATCAAAGTGTTATAACAAAATTATAATAGTTAAAACAAAAAATAAAGTCCTAATCAGAGTTGTTTGCATTGTAGCCCTGAGGTATTTTGTGAAAGCATAACTAAATAAGTGTTTATGGTAAGTTAAGGGGAAAACACACATATATCACAAAGACAATTTATCAACAAACCAAAATGTTAATCTGGTTTGTCTCTGGATGATAGAATTATGGGTGATATTTTTTCTTTAATGTTTTTTAGTATCTTCCTAAATATACGTCTATATAACCTAGTAATTAGAAAAATAAAAATTTTAAATCCTGTCTAAAATTGACTTTTTTTTTCCTAAATGCATTAATTCCTAGATGGGTCCAATTAAAACAGACATCTCTTTGATCCCAAATATTTTAGGAACTTCTGTCACTCTCTCCCATTTATCACTTTTCTTGGGTCTGTCTGGCTTTGACTCATCTTGTAGATGTTTTCTGATTATCTGACAATTCAGACTTTCAGTATACACTGCCTTTTTTTTTCATAAACATAACCAAAGTGACACATTTTTAAAAATCCTACTTGGCTAGGAGTGTAAAGCTTTAATAAGCCACTTTTGCCATCAACATCATTGTCATTATTGCCAGTAATCTTAATTTAAAAATATTTTAATCCTTTTAAACTGCCATTACTCTGATGATATTCCAAAGTCCATGAACCTCAATTCTGCTCTATTTTCACTTTTTTCCTTTCTTTATTTTGGTACCAGAGATTGAATGGGGGGAGGGGGACTCAAACCCCTGAGCCATATCCCCAACCCTTTTTGAGACAGGGCCTAAGTTGCTGAGGCCAGCTTTGAAACTGCCACCCTCCTGCATCAGCCTCCTGAGCCTCTGGGATTACAGGCACGTGCCACTACGCCTGGCTCTTTACTTTTTTGTGCTCATTGCTTATTCAGTTTAACAAAATTGTTTTATTTAATCCAATTGAAAGACCAGTTGAAAGACCTGAAAGTTCAGGTGGCAATGAAATTGGTAACCAACCACCAACTGCCACAGTCAAATTACTGTTAACAGCATGGAAACTGGCTATTTTCAGACTCCTGGGGCTTCAGAGGTCATCTGAAAAGCATGGAATCTAAACATGCATTTCCTTTGAGACCCTCTGTTGCCTCATCTGTCCTATTCAGTTAAAACTGCAGGAGCCTGGGGTGCTTAAGCTTTGTAAGAGTTTCTCTAAGCTTGGGTTAAGTCTTTTTTTTTTTTTTTTTTTTGTTATTTGTTTTAAGACAGAGAGAGAGAATCAATTTTATTTATTTTTTTCATCTGACCTTTGTTCCTCTGACACTTCTTTGTGTATGAGATGATGGGGTTTGAATTCAGGTCCTTGCGCATGCCAGGCAAGCATTCCAACCGCTGAGTCACAGCTCCAGCCCCCATGGGTTGTAGGTTATGTATTTAATCAGTAGCAGCAACAATGTAAAATATAGCATGACAACATTTACTAGAGACTCTCTTTAGTAGATTAAAAACAAATATAAAAATGCAAATAATTTTTCCTCATCTCTTGACTGCCAAACTACTAAAAAGAAAGGGGGTGAGGAGGAAGAAGAGGAGACAATATTTTTAAAGGAAGATCTGAGACCACCCATGAGTATTTGGGGCTGGGAGGATATATACCTAGAAATTAAATTCAATAAAGGGTCTGCTCCCTCTCCCGATTAGGGGTCAGACATCAGGGACTATATCTTTTTACTCTGTATTTCTCAGTAAGGGGTAGAGATCTCTTCAACTATCATAATGATTATTAGAATATACTTGCTTAACGTCAGGTATAAATTTTAGGAAATATTCTCCAAAAAAATGCTAATCTGGATTGGATTTTATGGAAAAAAATTCATTAAACTACGTCAAAGAATGACAAGTATCCTAGAAAGCCAATAACAACCTGTTCCTTAAACTGCAACCAAAGAGAGCCCTCCTACTGATTCCAAGTTCTAAATAATTACTCAGGACCACAAGGTACTTGGTCATTAGACAGATGACTAAGAGTGTAGTAAGACTGGAAATATTTTCTTAACTCCCAAAGACAAATTAAGAAATATATTTTCTGTATGTACCATGACTAGCTTCCTAACATAGTTAGCTTTTCTTCTACTGAATTGAAAAACAACTATTTAAAAAAATTTGTTAGCTGAAGGTGTGTTCCAATGACATAACATTTTTTTAAAACAGACATACAAAATAAAAATAAAGGTGACAGAAAAACAACTTCAGGATTTAAGAGTACCATACTTCCAACTTAAATATGTAGGACATGCTAGAAAACAATATATGTTCAAGATTTGTGGTAAGACTTTAAAAACAGTTCATCATAATTTATTTTTTTTAAAAAGCATGAAGGTATGAGACTTTCCTTGGTAATCTGAACATGCCAAAAACATCCTTACCTTACACCTAAAACTTGTTCACTCAGTCCTGAAACCCACCCTGCCCATATCTTCTCCAGATTAAATTTTACCTCCTTAGAAAAGTTTTCTCTCTCAACCTAAAACAGCCACTCAATCACCATCCCATTACCCAGGTAATTCTCTGCATAACACATCATTATTTGATATTTTTCTTGTTCATTTTTAACTGTCTTGCTCCAAGTTCTATGGGAACAGGAATCATTACTGTCCTTTTCACCATTTTATCTATGATATAAACACAAAGTAGGTGCTCAAATGTTTGGATTATATTTGTTTAACAAAGCACTTTTCCTTAATTATACACAGTCACAGAGGAACATGAGGTATGTTTTTTGTTAAAGCAGAATAAATTTAAACTGTTATATATGGCTTTCAAAAATGATTTCTACATATAGGGTGAATATTTCACATGAGAAAATTATTAGTGAAGGTCCACATTCTGAAGCTGTTTCTAAAGATATCTGACTTTCTGATGGTACTTCTCTCTACTTCACAAGTGTCTTAGTGTAACTATCACCTCTCATGATAGATTAAAACAACAGCCTAAATAGATATGAAATGGGGCTGGAGCAACGGCTCAGCAGTACAGGGCTTGCCTGGCATGCATGAATACCAGGGTTCAAACCCTAGTAGCACGTACACAACTACCGGAAAAACAAAAACCAGAGAAAAATAAATAAAATTGACTCTCCTAAAAAAAAAAAAAAAATGAGATTATAAATTCTACCAGCATGAACATGGCTTTCTCTAACACTCTGTGATGCCTTTGATAAACATGTGCAAAGTAAACATCATCCAACTGCTTTTTCTAATAGAGTATAAAAAGTAAAGGTAATTTGCACAACATGGGACTTAAGTAAACAAATTTACCAGAATAAGAAAGTGATACTACAAAGTACTGATCTTTTTCTTTTCTTTTCTTTTTTTTTTTTTAAGAGAGAGGGACAGTGAGAGAGAGAAAGAAACAACTTTATTTAATTTTTCACATGGCCTTAGTTGCTCGAACACTTAGTTGTTGTACGTGGTGCTGGGGTTTGAACCCTGGTCCTCCATGCTTGCCAGGCACGTGCAGAAACCACTGAGCCACCACACACCTTTTTTTTCAAAGTACTGATTTAAACTTGTTTTCACTGGGGCTTCCTGGCTCAGATCACATGACCTACCAAATAAAAATCCTGGCCAATCTTGGTACAAAGGTGCACATTACAGAATAGACTAATGACTATTTATTTCAATAGCCTTCAAAATTTAGCCATTTACCCCAAACATTCCTAACCTCCTTTAAATATTCATGAGTTTAGTATTAACACACTTATATTTAAAGCTGAACCCTTCCATAAAAACAAAGATTCCTAGGTACTCAGGATGCTGAGGCAGGGGGATTTCAAGTTTGAGGCCAGTCAGGGCAATTTAGCAAGAGTCTGTCTCAAAATAAAATTAAAAAGCCTGGGGGTATAGTTCAGTAATAGCTTGATGAGCATGTGTGTGGTACCAGGTTGAAAAGGGAGAGAGAGAAAGAAAGTGGGGGGAGGTAGAGAGGTATAGATATTGAGATTGATTGATTTGAGTCAAGTTGTACGCTCTTTCAGTTGCCCAAAACTATGCTTCAAGTTACAAACTCTCGTATTCAGGAATTTGGAAAGGAACCCTATTTTTACTAAGACAGGATTTTACAAATGATTGTTTCCCTCTTTAGCTTTTGTCTTTGCACAGGACCATTCTTAAACACTGCATTGTCCAAAACTAACTACACCAAATCAACACTACAATTTTGGCAGTTAAGTAGAATAGCTTAAATGCTGGTACAGTTTCTAAACAATGTTAAAAAAAATGAGCATTTTAGAGAAAGTGCCTCTAACATAGGCCTTACAAGATTTTTTCCCTTTCTAAATCTTTCAAAATCACACCTTGCTCTAACACAGCAGGTTCCAGAGCATGGGACAATTGGGATTGAACACAGGCTCCACACATTAGGAGTACTACTTTAACTCAGTAAACCCGAAAGTCCTCATCTGTAAAATACACATAATATTCCCTCCCAAATAATACTCCATGTAAAGTTAGCAGTGTAGTAAGCACTCAAACGTTAAATATTTCAACCATTTTCAGATTCCAACAGTTTATCCATAATTATCAATAATTTTGTAGGAGACACACCTAATACCGTTCCCTCATTAATTATGTGGCGCTATGCCACTTTTTTTCTCTATATCTGCTTAACTTCCGCATCATAGCTCACAAAAAGTTTTATTACCCTACTAACCTAGACAGAGGGTATTTACTGAACAGTATGACTTCAGTCTTGATACTAACCCAATGTAAAGTTCAACATCATACTAGAATAAATAGTAGTACATATATTCACATAATTTCCAAAGATTCATGAGCAATCACTTGGAATTCACTGATATTTTATTATAACTAAAAATTTGACTAAGGGAAATGGTTTCTATATTTTCGATATTTTGTTACACTAACACCTCCTGTCTCAGAGCTTGAATAGCTTAGAATTCATCTAATTCATGTTCTTCAAAACCAAAGTTATACCCATAATATCACAAGTAGCAACTGTAAGGGTACAAAGCCAAGTTTCTGCCTCGTTAAGTATCTTATCACTCAAGAAAATGTTTCACATTTGGGGATCCCTGAAATTATGTGTCCTTTTACAAAGGCCTAAACTCAAATTAAATATAACAAACACTGCTCTAACTGGAGAAGAAGAAATCATGGAAATTCCAATGCCTTGTGGGTGATTTTAAACAATTATTATCTCCCAATCAAGACTCTCTCCTTCACACCATAAATACCTCAAAAAGAAAGTGCCTTATTATGAGTAACTCTCTTTTTATGCTACCACAGTTAGGATATGAAAAATTTCATTCTTTTTTAGGGGACAGAAGGAGTAAGAATTCTTTCCATAACAGGTGTGCATATTTGTGGGAGGGAAGGGCTGAAGGGGGCCTAATCGAGATGGAGAAAAGGATATACAAAACTCTGGTCAGGAAACTGGGGCTGTAGCTCAATGGCAGAGCACTTGCCTTGGCATGCCATGTTCTAGGTTGAACCTCAGCACTGTGAAAAAGCAAAATACGGTTAGTGGGAACGTTTAAGTATTGTTCTGGGGGCTGTAGACAGAAGACTGTTCAGGGAGAACAAGTATGAGAAAGCTGTGGGGAAGGAAAGGTGATATGGGACCACACTGAGAATTTCAGTTGAAATATCAGATGAAATAGGTTGAACCTTATTCTACTGCTAAAGCTGTTGTGCTTTGCTTTTAAATAAAGCAATGCTATGGACAACATGTTTAAAAGGACTTATCCGGGTATAAAGTCCAGGTGGACTGGTTGGTGTAGAGACTGATAGGAACAACATAGATTATTACAGATGTCCCCAGTGAGATAAAGACCAGAACGAAGATGGGATGGTTATAAATACTCCTTTCTCTGAAGACAAATCCAAAGAAATTCGAAAGGCACTTTTTATGAAAATGAACTCATTGCTATCAAAATCTTGTGACATTTGAATCAAGGTTCATGACCTCAGGCTACTCACCCCATGACCAAAGCAAATGCACCGACTTTCTTGGTCAAAGGGGTATTTGCCTTCTCAAGCAGATACCCTGATTGAGTATTCTGGGCTGGTGACCAGCCAACCAGCTTTCCATACACAAAGAGCTCTAAGTCAAAATCCCTGGCTCGGCTCGCCTCGGCTCGGCGGCGTCCCCGCATATCGGAACCCAAGTCAAAATCCCTGGCTCGCCCGCCCCAGGGCTACCACTGGCCCTGTGCGGGGCCTGACAAAGAAAGCGGAACCTGATCCTTTGAGGAATATCCTATTTCGGGCCAGACCTCCTGAAACATCCTGCAACCAGAGCTCCGGGTCCAGCAGGCCGCTCCAGAAGCCGAGCCCCGGACTCGGCCCAGTCTCCCGACGCGGAGTCCTGGCACGGGGCCCGGCGCGGAGGCCGCTGGGTGGGAGCCGTGGGAAGCCCCCGAGGAGTTCCCCTCACCGCTCTCCTCGCCGGGTCCTTCGTCTCCCCCGGAGCGACCTAGCGAACCGGCTACCGAGGCCGGAATTCCGCGTCCTCGGTCGCAGGCTCGCCGTCGCTCCGGCCCAGGCCCACCCCGGCCCCCGCCGAGCCCCACGGGCGCCTCCACCGAGGCCTCCCAGGGCCGCGCCCCCAGTCCCGCGCCCTTCCCCGCCCGCCCGGCCAGCTCACCCAGAAGATGAGGTTGAGAAAGACCAGCACGGTCTTGGAGGAGGTGATGCCACACTGGCCCATGGTGCCGGCGGCCCGCGGAGGCCCGGCTCGGCGAGCGGGGCGGCGCTCACCGAGCGAGGCGGCAATGGCGGCGGCGCCTCCCCGCTGGGAACTGCTCGGCCTGCGCAGCACTCCCCGCAGACCCCCGCGCCTTCGCGTAGCCCCGGCCCCAGAAAGCACCACGCTCCTCCGCGCAGCCGCCGCAGTCCCCCCAGGCCATTCCCTGGCAACCGAGGCCCGCCCCTCACGTCCAGGACAGCCGCTTCAGCCAATCATTCCCACAGAGGTAACAGCGAGGCCACGCCTCTTAAAGGAGCTGAAGCCTCGGCGCCTTCTCTTGGCCTCTGGTCGCCCTTGGGTGCAGATAGTTCTTTCAGAAGGTTCTTGTGGATAAAAGCCACTCTCTTTTTGAGTTACATTTACTCAGCCAGGATTATAGATTATTAAGAGCCCGTGGAGTGCTGGCTTTCTACCTAGCTCGGTCTCCTCTAGGAAGGTCGGAGACCCTAGCTTCTTGGACTCCACATGAAGAGTCCCTGATCAGGTAATACCTAGGCAGCACTATATGGGAGAAGTTCAGTGAACATAAGCAATGTTTATGGAGAACTTACTGTGCCAGGCGGTCGGCTAGCTCTCAGCAGAGTCATCAGAAAAAAAGACTGGGGTTGGCAAGGCAGAGATGGGGCAAGGTGACCTAGCAAGTCTGTTCCGGTAGTACATTTTAGACCCAAAAATTTACAATAATTACGAAGATTTTTTCGTTTGTTTTTGTTTTTGTTTTTTACATTGCCGTATTTCACACTTTTATCCTACCCCAATCTTGGATAGATCATAGCCATTAACACTGACTGGGTGCTTATCATATGCCTGGCTCTGCATAGGTATGAGTTCATTTAACTCTTACAACCTTCCATGGGTGTTGCTGTCCTTATCAGCCTCATTTTACTGATGTGGTAGTTGTGATTCGGAAAGGTTTAGAAACTTGCCTAGAACCACACAGAGAATAGGTGGTCCAGTACAGAAGCTGCATTCTCACCCACACTTGGAGCTGCCTCTGTTCACCATCTTTTCTGCCACCACAGACCTGCTCTCCTTCTTCCATTAGTCCCTTAATGATACCCGTTCACTTGTCCTTAATCATTTTGCTTTCCTGCAATCTCCCTGGTTTCTCAGGCACTCAGCAATACCTATACAGCCAGCGTCCTACTCACTTGCACCAAATAGAAATAGCAGCAGCAGCAGCAGCCGTGTATCCACTCATGACTTTCTGCGTGTGCTGCCCTTGTGCCTTGCTGTTCTAGGTGGAAGTATTCCAGAGTGAGCAAGACTAATCCTTGTTCCAGTGCAGCTTACATTCTACTAGAGGAGGAAGACGACAAACAAATATAAATGGGTAGGTATATGATGTGATGTTGGGTTGTTGGGTTGTTACAGTAAACAATTTGGAAAAAAACAAGAGAGTGAATGAGGGAAGTCCTCTCTGAGGAGAGGGCACTGGAGGTGGCTGGAATGAATCGAGGAAGCAAGCCAAATGACAGTTTGGAGGAGGAACCAGAGAGGGAAACAACCAGTGCAAAGGACGTATGTGGGAACACAATCATTATGCTGTAGGAAAAGAAGTATCAGAGAGCCCTGGTGTACAGGAGGTGATAGGGAACAGAGAAGGACGTCAGTAAGACCACCGCTCTACTAGCCCTGTATAATGGGAAGACACCCTCCACGCTTGAGGAGGCCAGTGACGTCATCTGATTTCAGGGTTTAAAGTATCATTGATCATTCTTGCCACACCAAACATATCCTAGTTAAAAAAAAAAAAAAAAGAAAGAAAAAAAAAAAGGAAAGAAAAAAGGTAAACCATGGCTCCCAGGTGTCTCCGGTGTGATTCCCTTTGTGTGTCTATTTCCATGCTCTCTCTGCTTTACTCTTATTGCTTTTCCCCCTTCCCCCAAAGAACTCCTTTGTGTTCTTCATCCTCATTCCATCCCTTCCCATTTCCCTGGAGTCCTCCATCCCTTCAACATCCCTGCACCTCTATCACCATTCTGTCCTTCTTGTGGCTTCTTCTTGGTGGGCCTCAGACCCTCCCACACATGATAGAATCAACTGGGTTACATAGACTATCAGATTTTCTAGGAGTGAACCTCAAAGAATCTTTCATTTTCTAGAACCCTGGGTGATTCTAATATGCCATCAGGGTTGCAAAACACTGTTGTAAACATATAATTGTGGTCACATCTGTCTCTTCTCTTTTTCTTTTTTTGGTCTTAGGGATTGAATGCAGGGGTGCTTAACCACTGAGCAACATCCCAACCCCTTTTTTATTTTTTATTTTGAGACAGAGTTTCGCTAAGTTGCCGAGGCTGGCTTTGAACTTGGGATCCTCCTACCTCCACCTCCTGAGCTGTTGGGATTACAGACATGCACCATAGCATCCAGCAACAAATACCTCTTTTTCTTTTTTAAAGAGATAAAGGGAAAGTGAGAGAGAGAGAAAAAGAGAATATCAATTGTACTTAATATTTCATGTGGCTTTTGTTGCCTGACACTTAGTTGTATATGTGGTGCTGGGGTTTGAACCAGGTCCTCGCGCATGACAGGCAATTGCCATAACCACCGAGGCACCGCTCTAGCCCCAACAAATATCTCTTCACATGTCGTTTTGCTTTCTCTCTTCTCTCAGCCAAAGTTTCTGAAATGATCATTTAATCCAGGTTTCTCTGACTTCACTGTACTCACATATCACCTGAGCAGCCTCATTGAGATCCTGTGTGGCTATCTATTCCCAGCTGACATGGATATAGCACAGGGGCTGGACTTTTGGCATCACTCTGCAGTGCTACTGAAACTGCTCTTGCCAATGTTACTAGTGACCTGTCTGCCATCCTTTCTCTGAATTGGATTTGCTATGGTTTGTCCTCACAAGAACTCTTCTTGAAATTAGATTGCCCTTGTGTGGTGTTGGTAGGAAGGCCTTTAAGAGGTGATTAGGTCAGTCAAAGAGATTAATGGCTTTCTTTCAGTAGTGAGTTCTTGCTCTTGAGGGAGTGGGCAGCCCCTCATGGTGTTTTTTGCTTTTGTTGTTGTTGTTGGTTTGTTTTTGTTTGTTTTTTGAGAAAGAGTCAATTTTATTTATTTTTTTCATCTGGTTTTGTTTTTCTGGCAATTGTGTGTATGGTACTGGGTTTCAAACCTGGTCCTCGCACATGCCAGGCAAGTTCTCTACCGCTGAGCTACCTCTCCAGCCCTTACCCCTTATATATTTTGCCTCTAAAAGCGCTCACTTGCCCTTCTGCTTCCTCTGAGTTGGAATAGTGTGAAACTGTCACCAGATGCAGTCGCCTGATCTTGGACTGCCCAGTCTCCAAAACCAGGAGTTGAAGTAAACCTCTTTCTTTTATAAAGTACCCAGAGTTAGGTATTGTTTTAGCCACAGGAATTTTCTAATTAAGGCACACAGCTGGTTGAAAGCACAGACCCTGCCTGGAGAGGCTCCATTCAAAACGCAGCCTGAGCTGGGTGTCCCCTCTGTGCCTCAGTATTCTCATCTTAGGAGAGGATGATAATGCCTGCGTCATATGGTGGTTGGAAGAATTAAGCAAGGTCCTGCTCTCAGAGCTGTCAGAAGAGGATCTGGTGCACCATCACCAGGACTTCCTCAGTACTGGTGTTCATCACCTTGGAGACATATCGCCATTTGACTCTGTTGACTTCTCCCTTCTTAAAACTCTCTCCTCTCTTAGCTTCTGGACACCATGCTCTGTTATTAGTTCTCTGCCTACCTTTTTGGCTGCACCTCTTCTTTGTGTTCTTTGGAAGCTGGGGTTTCCCAGGATTCAGGATTGGGTCTGTTGGTTTTTCTCAATCCACTTGGCCTATCCTGCCCACTGCCTTTGATTCGGGGCAGAACTCTGTATCCAGAGCTGCGGCGCAACCTTTCTCTCAATTTCCCATCCTCACAGTCGGCTGCCTGTGGCACTGCTCCAGCTGGGTTCATTCATTCATCCAACACAAGTATGGGTTACCTATTCTGTCTGACCCAATGCCAAGTGCTATGGATAGCGGTGAAGTGGTCAGGGAGCCTGAGATCAATAACAGAGATTCAATACTAGTTATGCAATGATTGATTTAATTGCAGTTGGGATAAGCAATACAATGGAGATGTGCAGGCTTCTTTGAGAGTTCAGGACAGGGAACATGACCTTGTGTGGAGTACCATGTGCTCCAGTTTCAGTGTGTCCCAAACTAAACACATCATTTCCCCCAAACCTGCCTTTCCTCTACCTGTTTGTTAGCTCAGTGAAACTCACCCCTCTTTTACCCAAGCTGACTTAGGTATTATGATCCACTTCTACCCTCTGAGAGACTCCTCCTTCCTGGAAGATTCCTTTCTCTAGTAACTCCCAGAACTGTCAAGTCCCACTGCACAGTGCCCAGGCAGGCTGATTTTACTCCCATGGGCAAACTTCATAGAGAAAAGAAAGAGAACAACTGAGGGGGGTGTTGCCCCTCCCCGGATACATAGGCGAATTTTATGTCCCACAGCATCTGACCATGACACACCTGTTAGGGGATGAGGGAAATATGGGGCACTCATACTGGCTCCTACTGACCCTTGACTTATAATTTGCCCCAATAAACTCTATGAGGGGTGCAGTAAAGGGGTTTGAAACCAGGACCTCATGCATGCTAGGCAAACACTATACCACTGAGTTACACTGAGTCAGGACCTCAAATTGCTCATACGGGTGGGCCTCTATTTGGCAGTACTGCCTCAGCCTCCCAAGTAACTGAGATTAAAGGTGTGCACCACCATGCCTGGCTAATAAACTCACTTTTTTAAACCTATAGAGTGTGAAGTAGAATTCAATCTGATCCATGTATGTAACACAAAGTGTCTTTTACCAAAAAAAAAAAAAAAAAAAAAAAAAGCAGAGATTTTTCTCTGTCTCCATAGTAAAAGCAGCAATACATGGACATGGCATGGCTTAGTAGACCAGGTCTGGGGCCTGATTTGGTATGTTGGGGGGGAAAGTGTGTATACATACACATGAATAAAATACCAAATTGTAGTGCATATTGACCGTTTTTTAGCTATCCCACGTTTGAACACCCTATTCTGGAGGATCCTCAAAGTCCTCATTGTATGAATTTGGGGGAACCCAGGCAAAGCCCAACATTCTTCCCCCTGCACTCAGGCAGCCAGAACAGGATGGATGTCAGTGAGTCAGTTGTTCCTCCCCAGAAATCTGGACTTGAAAGAGTGACACAAAGACACAGGGACAGTAAGGGAATGTTGATGATAGCAGTGTGGCTTCAGGAGTCCAGCAGCTATAACTGAGTGCCTAGGTGAAAGCGCCAAGGACAGTCTAACTGAAATGTCACTGGTTCCACCTTGACTGTGTCTTGCCACACCTTGCTCTGCAAGATGCTGGGACTACCCAATGTTCTTACAGAAAAATTCATTTCTGCTCAAGGTAGCCACAGTTCATTTCTGCCATTTAAAATTAAGAATCTCAGGGGTTGGGGTTTAGCTCAGTGGCAGAGCACTTGCCTAGCACATGCAAGGCCCCAAGTTTGGTCCTCAGCCCTGAAAAAAAAATTAAAAATCTTGATTAATATGACTGATACAGAAAGTTAGAAAATTCCAAAAAGTAGAAGGAAGTAATCCATTGCTCTACATCCAAGGGAAAAGAAAAAAAATAACAACCTTTAACAAATTCTTCCAGTCTTACTATATATAGTTTGATATTATAATTATATGATTATAAAAATATACTCTAAACTGATTTTAAAATTGTTGCCCAATTTAAACGGTGGTATGTATTCATTACAGAAAAATTGAGACTGCAAAAGCACTACAACCCAGAGATAACTATTGTAATAATTTGGTGTATTTCCTTAAAATTTTTCCATTTTACATAACTCAGAATAAACTAATTATTACAAAATTCTATGCAGAGTTAACTGAGAATGTTTAATAATTCCTAGACAAGAAGATGATATGAAGAGATGCTAGAGAATGGATAATATCTAGCATTTGCAAATTGTATTATTCTTTGCCAATTAAAAAGCCTTCATAAATCCAGGGCTTTAATGATGCAGAAAATCATTATGCACGTTTTTTGGCAGTGGTCTTGGCATACTGCACTGCCCTTCACGACACTGCTTCTCCTGACATAAAATACAGAGGACTGTTTGTGCAGCTGTTTTCCTGGCACAGTGTCCCAAGCTCATAAAAATTTTGTCCATCACTGGCAAGTGCTGAAATACAATAGGAGTCGTTATTGTTTTTTGTGTCATCAAACATGCAAAGACGCCACATGAGTTGTGGAGTGAATTATGCAGCTTAGGAAATGCTGGTCCCGCTACTGGGAAGGAACAGATGACAAGCCGACTCAGGGGGCTGGCAAAGCACACGCGTCCAGAGCTCAGCCTGCTCTGCTGACTCTGGGTTCTCACTCCACAGGGCCTGTTTCCTCAGCAGCAAAGTGAGTAGTAGCATTTACTAATTTTTTTTTTTTTTAAGAGAGAGGGATAGAGGCTGGAGCGGTGGCTCAGCAGTTACAACACTTGCCCAGCATTCGCAAATACACGGGTTCAAACCCCAGCACCCACGTGCACTTACACAACTAAGTGTCAGAGTAATGAAAGCCACGTGAAAAACTCAATAAAAATTGATCCTCTCTCTCTGTCCTTCTCTCTTTAAAAGAGAGAGAGAGGATCAATTTATTTAGTTTTTCATCTTGCTTCCATTTCTCCAACACTTAGTTGTGAATGTGCTGCTGGGGTTCGAACCCAGGTCTTTGCTCATGCCAGGCAAGTGCTGTAACCGCTGAGCCACAGCTCCAGCCTCAACACTTACTAATACTGAAAGTGAGATGGTGGTAAGACTGATCTCTTCTTTGCTCAGTACTGTTTAATCCGAGAGGATTCAATGAGTAAAGCGCTGAGTTCTACTGCCGAGCAGTGGAAGCCATGCATGACAGAATGCAACAGGACCGCTTGGTCTGAGAAGCCTCTTAACACAAGTTTCCACTTCTTAAATTACTTTTTCATGAAAATTTTTGCTAAATTAAAACATACGCTCAGAAAAGTTCACAAACCATAAGCGCATGGCTTCATAGTCACACAGTGACACGGTGGTAGAACCACCACCCAGATCAAGAAATAGAGATGGCCAGCACCCCAGAAATCTTCCCTCTGGGTCATGAACCCCCAGTAAGAGTAACCCCCAGTAAGAGTAACCACTACCCCTTCTACTGACACCATAGATAAGTTTTTGCAACTTTTTTTTTTTGTACCAGGAATTGATCCCAGGGGTACTTAACCAGTGAGCCACATCCCCATCCCTTTTTATTTTTTATTTTGAGACAGGATCTCACTAAGTTGCTGAGGACCTCACTAAATTTTCGAGGCTGGCTTTGAACTTGTGATCCTTCCACCTCCACCTTCTGAGTGGCTGAACTTTTCATAAATGAAATCTTACATGACTCATGCAGTCTCATACTCTTGCGTTTAGCTTCTTTCACGTCATGTTATGAAATTCATCCATGTTGCTGCATGTAGCAGTGTGTTCACTGCTGTGAATACTCACACTCCATCGCATGATTACATCGCCATGACTCTATAGTTGAAGGACATTGGTGCACTTCCAGTTTTTAGGCTGCCTTTCTTCCTCCCTTTATTTGGGTCTTCTCTCCCCCTCTCCTTCTTTTTTCTTAAGAGAGGGAGAGAGTGAGAAACAGAGAATCAATTTTATTTATTTTCTCATCTGGTCTTTGTTTCTCTGACACTTAGTTATGTACATGGTGCTGGGGTTCAAACCTGGGTCCCGGCACATGCCAGGCAAGCGCTCCAATTACTGAGCCACCACTCCAGCCCTAGGTCTTCTTTAATATCCCAGTAAGGTAGTATGTAATCTTATACATCTTTCTTTAGATTTATTCCTAGATGTCTATTGCTTTCCTGATGTGTAGTAAATGATCTCATTTTTAGAATTTTACTCTCTTATTCTTTGTAAATGGTTATTCTGGTCAGTTTTTTCACTGGTCTGACTGAAACACCTGACAACAATTAGAAGAGGAAGAGTTTATTTGGGGGTTCAAAGTTTCAGAGGTCTCAGTCCACAGATGGTTAACTCCATTGCTCTGGGACCAAGGTGAAGCGGAACATTATGGTGGAAGAGTGTAACAGAGGAAAGCAGCTCAGGATGTAGCATCGGGAAGCAGAGAAAGAGAACTCCCCTCACCAGGGACAAAACACAAAGCCCAAAGGCACAGGTCAACCCACCTCCTCCAGCCACACCCTGCCTGCCTACAGTTAAGCCCTCTCGGGATTAATGCATTTACAAGGTGAAGGCTCTCATCACCTAATCATTTCACCTCTAAACTTTCTTGTATTGTCTCACACATGAGCTTTGGGGGGACACCTCATATCTAAACCATAATAGCATAATAGCGGTTATAGAAATGCTATACATGCTTGTGTATAGACAGAGCTTGCTGAATTTTGTTGGTTCTACAGATTTGATTGCTTCTTTTTCCTACACCCATAACCATGCTGCATATGCATAACCACCACTTTCTTTCTTTCTAGTAAGTTCATTTCTTTTTCTTGCCCTGTTGCATGGGTGAAATCCAAGTACAATGGAAAGTTGAATAGAAGTCATGCTAGCGGGACTTCTTGACTGAGTCCCCACCTCAGAGGAAAGTTTTCAGTGCTTCATCACTAAATATGGTGTCTGCTGAAGGGTTTTGTAGAGACCCCTACAACATGATTGAAAAAAAAAATCTTTCTATTTCTTGTTTGCTAAGTTTTTATTTTTAAATCATAAAAGGGTTATGAATTTTATCAAATGCTTTTTCTTCATTGAGGCAGTCTGATTTCCTTATTATGTTAATTTGGGAAATTATATCAATCTTTCTAATGTTAAACTACCTTTCATGCCTAGATTCAATCCAGCTAGGTCATGGCGTATTATACTTTTTGTGAGTCAGTGCTTCTGGTTCACTGATATTTTCTTTTCAGATTTTTACATCTATGTTTATGGGAAATATTAGCCTGCCATTCTCCTTTCTTTTGAAGTTCTTGTCAGATTTTGGTATCTAGCTTATGCTGGCCTCATAAAATGAGATGGAAAGTGTTTTCTTTTTTTCCATCATCTAGAAGAATTTAAGATTGGAATTATTTCTTTCTTTGGTATTTGGAAGAATTCACAGGTAACAACACATGACCTCAAAATTTTTTTGATTGAAAATTTTAAATAATGAATTAACTCTAACAACCTTAGTACTGTTCATACTCTCTAGTAATCTTGGAGTCAGTTTTGATAAATTATATTTATAATGAGTTTTTCCATTTCATCTAAATTGTCAAATCTATTGGTATCAATTTTCCCACAATCTCTTTATTTTCACTGCTCTCTGTAGGACATGTGCAGATTTCTCCTTTATTCCTAACATAGCTTTTGTGCTTGTTCACTTTTTTAGAAAGACTTATCATTTTACTCATCATCTCAGGGTCTGTGTTGATTTTCTCTGCTTCTCTAGTTCACTTATTTTTATTTCCTTCCTTCTACTTTACATCTTAATTTGCTCTTCTCTTGCCAGCTTCTTGCTCTGTAAAAGCCGAGGGTCCCCCTGTTCCCAAGACTTAGGTCTCTGCCATTCTGTATCAGTGGAGTTTGTGTCACTCCCAGGCCTCCCCGGTCTCTGCCCCCACCCTGTGCACCACCTCGGGGTCCTCCACCGTTCAGGACATTACATGCCAGCCCCCTCCCCAACTTTCTCTTCTTTGGGTATTTTGGGGTTGTAACCTCTTGTAGTTGTAGAAAGGTGGATGCAGGGACAGGAATTTAAGAGCATTGTTCTGGTTAACTAACAAAACAAACAAAAAGGCACATTCGCAGCTAAGGGGCAGCTGCTCGATTTTTGGTTGTTAGATATGTGGGGCCTATGGATGGCAGGAGAATTAAATATATTTCTATCCTTTTTCCCCATCCGTGGATTGCTGTGTTTCCATGTTGAAGTGGGCAGGTTCTTGTTATGCCTTTCAGATTCAGAGAGCTGATTGTCAGTTTTGATTTTCAGAATTATTTTGCTTTTTTTTCTTGCGAGAAGTAAACAGCAGTAGGGACTGCTCTCCAGACACCATTTATACATTGACAAATTATAGTTGCATATATTTATGGGGTTCAAAAGTGACATTATGATTTTTATGATATGGAATTATTAAATCAAGTTAATACCCATCGCCTCAAATATTTGTATTTTATTCTGTTAACGACTTTGAAATGTACAGTAATTAACTGTCAGCTATATTCTCCAGGCTGTGCGCTAGCTCTAAAAAAAAAAAAAAAAGTATTCCTACACGTACCCTTTGACCCCATCCCCCCACTTTCCGCCTCCTCTCTCCTCTGGCAACTACCATTTACTCTCTGCTTCTATGACTTCAACTGGTTTAGATTCCACGTTGTGTTAGCTTTCTGCCATCATGATTAAACCCCCTGGGAAATCAGTTTAGAGGAGGAAGGATTGATTTTGGTTCACTGTTTCAGAGACTTTTGGTCCAGCGCTGACGGTCCGCACTGTTCTGGGCCTGCTGAGAGGCAGTGCTTTGTGGCAGAAGGACATGGTGGGACAGAACTGTTCACCTCTTAGCTGCTGAGAAGTAGACGGAGACGGGGTGGGGCGGAGTACACCCCCAGTGACCTACTTCCTCCAGCTACTTTCTCCTCAAGTGTCTTACCTCCAAATAACGCCATCAGCTGTGAGATCGATGGATTAACGAATCCATTGGTGAGGTGAGAGCCCTCCTGAGCCTGCCCGCTTCCCAAGAGCCCCACCTCTGAACTGCTGCAAGCCTTCGGCTAATGAGCTATTGGGCGACCTTCCAGATCCAAACCATGACACACAAGGCAGAACTTGCCACGCTTGCGTCTCTGTGTTGGCCTTATTTCATAATGTTTTCCAATTCCATCCATGTTGTCACAAATGACAGAATTCCTTTTTTTTTTTTTAAGGCTTCCATTGTGGATATGTGCTACATTTTTTTTCCCCATTCTTCTACTTTGGATGCTGAGGTTGATTCCATATCTTAGCTGTTATAAATAATGCTGCAGTGAACATGGGGGAACAGATACCTCTCTGACACATTGACTTGAAATCTTCTGGGTAAACACCCAAGTGTGGGATTGCTGAATCATATGGTGATTCTGTTTTTAGTTTTTGGAGGAACCTCCTTACTGTCTTTCATAATGACTTTGCCAATTCACATTCCCACCAACAGAATACAAGAATTCCCTTTCCTTTACATAGATAATGCTTGGTAACAAAGTTCCTGGTTAAGTCTCTAGCCATATTATTCTCAGTTCCCTAAAACTACCATGTCTTCTCTTCCCTTCAACTTTGGCCTGGAAAGTCCTCTCTTAATCTCTTTATTTTGAAGAACTGCTCATCTTTCAAGATTTAGTTTGAGTGGTTGGGGATTTAGTTCAGTGGCAGAGCACTTGCCTAACACGCGCAAGGCCCTAAGTTCATTCCTCAGCCCTGAAAGAAAAGACTTAGTTTGAGCACCACGTCCAGGAAGCCTTTCTGATTTCCTCTTCAAGTGCCATTAGTCCTCTTCTCCAGGTTCCCACAACCTCTGTGCATTCCTCTACCAAACTACTAGCCACGTTGACTGTAATGGCCTTACCCATGAACGCCGTTAGAGAAAGGATTGTTTTTCCTGCATCTCTTTATGCTGTATTTGGGATGTGGGAGGGCCTCAGTAGTGGTTTATTGATTGAACAAGATGGCTTCTTCCAGGCTGGGAGCTCTCACTGGATGTACATGAAGTACTAAGCCACAGTGAGGCCTCCCTGCAAGTGAAGGTGCTGGTGCGTTGAAAACACAAGGATACCCCACTGACTCCCATGAGACCTGCTGTCCCTGGCTAGCTGTGCCCTTACTTATGTTGTTCTATTTGCAGACAAATAAACAAGCGTTCCTTTCATTCCTCACCCCGTACAGACAAATTGCTCTTCTGTCCTCTAGGCCCACCTCTGCCCAAACCACCAGCCTATTGCCCAGACGGTAGAGGAACCATTGTGAAAGCTGCTTCTTTAGCAGGGCACAGTAGCACAGGCCTATAATCCCAGTGGCTCGGAAGGCTGAGGTAGGAGGATTGCAAGTTCAAAGCCAGCCCCAGCAACTTAGCGAATCCCTAAGAAATTTACTGAGACCCCCTATCAAAATAAAAAATAAAAAGGGCTGGGGATGTGGCTCAGTGGTTAAAGCGCTTGCCTGGCATGTGCGAGGACCCGTGTTCAAGCCCCCGCACCACATACACAACTAAGTGTTGAAGTAACAAAAACTAGATGAAGAAAAATCGATTCTCTCTCCCCTCCCCACTGTCTTAAAAACAAATAAACAACTCCCCCCCCCAAAAAAAACCCCAGTAAGTAACTTGAAGGTAGTTGTGAGAATTTAATAAGGGAACATAAGTGAAGTTCTTGGCACAATGCCTGGCACTTAATAGATGTACAAAAAATCAATTACTAAAGGGGATGAAATGTCACAAGAAATGTGACCGATGGTCCCAAATCATCCTTGCTTGTGACTTGGGGGATCCTCAGTGGCAGTGGTGACATCTGCTTTTGTGAGTCCCTATACGAGCTCAGTACAGACAGACAGGAGGCTGCAGGGAGAGCTCACTGATGGAAGGGATGAGTGGAGAAGGTGCTGTCACCTCTAATGATGAGTGCATGTGTCCTCACATGATATTGTCACTGCTTTCAGACGTGTGGACCTATTGGCCACCATCTTAGCAGACTGCCTTACCAAAGAGAAAAAGCTCTCCGTGGAAAGAAGCCCTGGCCCAAATAACAGTCCCATAACCTGGACAGTGTATCAAAGACCAGAAAAAGTGGGGGAGGAACAAGAGAAAAGAGAGACACTTGGAAATTCCCTAAAAGAGGAGGGACCAGTAGTGAAATGTTATTGAGACGCAGGAGCCAGGGTTAAAGTCAAGAAGAGGCTTTGAATTGAGTTTTGAAGGAAGTGAGTCCTGGAGCAGGACGGGAGGAGTGATTCCAGGAGAAAGGCCTAGGAAAGTCCTGGGGGCACGAAACCCCTGCCCCCAGGGGAAAGCTCAGGGTAGGTACGAAGGGCACTGCCCAGGGCTCTCCCCACACTGCCACTTGCTAGCAGTTGGACCAAGCCGGGAGTGAAGACTTGACAGATTTGTGTCCCCGAAAGCTCTAAGAGGGAAGCCAAGCAGCTTCCCTACTGCCCTGCATGTGGATGGGAAAGGGAAGCTGCCTCTTCCAGACCCACAGCCCGTGGGGACAGGCAGAGAGCAGGGAGGTGCCAGGGAGGTGGCACCACCAACTCTGTGAGTTGCCAGGGAGGTGACAGTCACCACCAACTCTGTGAGTGGAGCAGTTTCTGGATAGAAGGAAAATGAGCAGTTATTTGAGCTAGTCGAGAAACCTATTTCTGAGTTTCATAGGGCAGAGCAGGGCAGAGGCCAACAGGCCCTGTGGAAGGATAAGATGATGGGCTCTTTTCCCTGCCATGCCCAAGCCCTGGGTCAGGCCCTCCTGGCTCCTGCAGACAATGATGGAAACCTCACTCTTCTATGCTCTCCACCAGCACAGAGGCCAGAAACATCTCCTGGTCCTCTGCTCTTTCTTTCATCTTGCATGAAGTGACCCAGCGTCTGGGCTCATCTCATCTGTTGGCTGGATCCACACGCTTCTGATGAAGTGGCTGTGAGCTTTTTGACCCCGGGGTTCCCTGAGAGACAGTCCTCTGCCTGAGTCCCCACCACCCAACTTACATGGGGCTTACACAAGAAAGGCCCTGCTCTTTCTCTGGGGTTTCAACCAGGGAGGGAAGGAGGCCCCCCGCATTGCATTTTGCCCTTGTCGGTGCACACGCTCACTCACTCCCACTGTCACCTCTCTCTTTCACTCCCACTCCCAGCAGAGCGCCTACTCCTGCGCTGCAGTGTGGCCTGTAGCAGACTGCACGCCTCTGAGCACTGCTGTCAAGACCACAAGGAGACTTTTGGAATTTTGGAAAAACTGAAATTTCCCAATGAAACCTGGCTCTAGTCTATGATAACTCAATTGCAAGGAGCCCAGAAGATTATGATTTAAGTTGAATTAAAAATGCATCATTCTATGATATCGAGAGATCTCCAGGAACCCAAATATATGCTATCTTTGGGTGGGCAGAGGAGTAAGAATATATACTTTTCTTATATGTACATCAAAAAATGCTGGGGTTGGGGATTTAGCACAGTGGCAGAACACTTGCCTAGCACATGCAAGGCCCTGAGTTCGGTCCTCAGCCCTGAAAAAAAAATGCTGGAAAAGATATGCAAGGAATGGATAAAGTGGCTATCTACTGGGGACTAAGAATTAGGGTGTATGGGGACAGGGGTGTAATGATATTGTCCACTATATCTTCTTGTTTTGATGTGTGAACCATATGAATTTTTTTAAGAGAGAGGAAGGGGGGGGAGAGAGAGAGAGAATCAACTTTTTTTAGTTTTTCATGTGGCTTTGTTGCTCTGAAACTTCATGTGTATGTGGTGCTGGGGTTCGAACTTGCATACTTGTGGATGCGAGGCAAGCGCTGGAACCACCAAGCCACCGCTCCAGCCCCCATATGAATTGTTTTAAAAAATTCTATTAGTCCAAATTGCATGGCACAAAAACCCATTCATGAGTTTTTTTTTTAAAGAGGGAGAGAGAGAGCGAGAGAGAGAGAGAGAGAGAGAAACAATTTTATTTATTTTTTCACCAGCCCTTTGTTTCTCCGACACTTAGTCATGTATGTCTTGCTGGGGTTTGTACCCTGGCCCTTGTACTTGCCAGGCAATTGCACTAACTGCTGAGCCATTACTCCAGCCCCCCACCCCGTGACTTTTTTTTTTTAAAGGGAGGACAGTGAGAGAAAGAGACAGAGAGAATCAATTTTTATTCAGCTTTTCACATGGCTTTTGTGGCTCTGACATTTAGTTGTGTACGTGATGCTGGAGTTTGAACCTGTGTACTCGTGCATGCCGGGCAAGCGCCGCAACCACCAAGCCACCGCTCCCGCCCCCACTTATGATTCTTGATGTTAATGTAAAGATAGAGAAAAATATCCAGGCCCCAGGCACTACTTGGACTCACAGAATTGGGAGACTTATAAGACAGTGATTCCCTCTGGGTGCCCTGGGCTCTCATCTGCCCCTCTGCGAGCCATCTGTCTACATTTGCATCTGCCTGGGTTTCTCTTGCAGTACCCAGCCTTGCCACCTGCTCTGACCTTAGGACCTGTCTCGGTTGGCTTTGCTTACACTGCTTTGGCTCCCTGGATAAACACAGCTGCTGAACACTCTTCTCTGCCCTCTTCGGCAGAGCCTGTGATTGGAGATAGTCACAAAGAAGAAGAGTTTGGACAAGAAGACAATTCTTGCTTGGTTTGCTTGGCCAGGCTGTTGCTGGACTGGTCACTCAGAAGCAGGGCAAAGGTCCAGGCTAAGGGGGGACATGAGGAACAGAGTAAAGGCTCTTGGGTGCCTGAAGAAGTAGGGAAGGCAGAGAGACAAACTTGACAGTTGAGTCAGGAGTCATCCTGACTTGCCATGGGGCTTGGCTTCCATGCTCAGACTCCCATTCGTGGAGCAAGCAGATGGGGCCAGGTGATACTCTGAGGTCTCTTGGGACCCTAATGGGAGAGGAAGCAAAGTACAGTGAAAGAGCACTGAACTGTGATTCCAGAGACCTGGTTTCAAGCGCCTGTTTCCTCTACCGGAAATGGGGTAACGTTCCCTGCAGATTGCCTGGAAGTCATGAGTGTAAGAGAGCCTTGTAGATGTGGGTGTGGGTGTGGGCATGGAGGGCGATCACACAGGCCGCCGCTCTATAAAATGCCCCTGTGTCAGGATGACTATGGGGCAAACGAGGCAGTGCAGCACTGATGTGGCTCTGAGCTCCAGACTGGGACATCAGAAAGCAGGGCTCTGTCACTTGCCAACTGTGCGACCCTGCCAAGGGACCTTCCTTCCAGGGCCTCCACTTTTCATCTGTGGTCTGGAATGATAACATCTGCCTGACAGGGTTGGAGTAGGAAATGAGGGGGTGAATGTGGGGGGTGGTGTGAAATCATGGTGTGCTTTGTGGTGAGAAGAATTAATGGGACTGACTGTTCTCTGGCTCCCACCCTGGTCATCCAAGCCAAAGGAGGAAGCACTGAGCTGTTAAGCTCATGTACAAAGACCCCTCCAGCATCCTGGGAGAGGTCCCAGGTGTGTATTCACCTGGTCATGATGACTCTGTAAAACTCGCAGAAGAGACCACTGTCTCTTCCATTTCAGCTTCTCGGTCCTATTTCCACTCATATTGAAGAGCCATGGGAATTTTGGGGATCTGGCTAAGGGCTAGTTAAATTGAAGATATCTTTATTTGGCTTCGTGGGATATATTTATGTGGTTTATAGTCCCTTCCGTGTAGTGTTGTTATTGCTAGCTGTCTGGCTTAGAAATGGCTTCCAGGAATAATATTCCCTTCCACCAATACTTACCATGCTGACGACTTCCCCATTGCCCTGACATGGGGGCTCAGCCAAAGGCCATATTGAAATAGGAATGCGTCAGTGCCCCACACCGGCAGTTTGTGGAAGGGAAACAGGTTTGAAATGATCAGAGCCAGAAGCTAGTCTGTGGGAAATTCCTCCACTATCAGAACATAGGGCTCATTTCTCACGGATGGCCTGTCAAAATGGAAGGGCTCTCCGGTCAAGAATGTATGCAATAGGGGCTGGAGCGGTGGCTCAGTGGTAATGGCATTTGCCCGGCTTGCACAAGTACACAGGTTCAAACCCCAGCACCCACGTACACAACTAAATGTCAGAGCAACGAAAGTCACGTGTAAAACTCAATAAAGATTGATTCTCTCTCTCTCTCATTGTCTTTCTCTCGTTAAAAAAAAAAGAATGTATGCAGTAGCACATTATAAACTATCATAAATGCACCACGCATTTTGCTTCTCTTTAATGGGATTCATGCAAAATGAAATTCATCAGAGCTGCAGTGTCTGCAGGGCTTGGGTGTCACAGCAGTCCCACAGGCAGGGAGGACTTGTGTGTGTGTGATGTTGGACGCTTCATGTATCCCAATACATGGAACTGCATCTTGGTGTTGCTGATGCATCCTTACCCTGATGAGGTCTGGCAGTTCCGGATGAAATGGCACACAAAATTGCCACCACCACAGCGAGACAGCCTGGAGAAACAAGTGTTCTAGTGACAATACTCCCACATGTCCTCATCAATAAGTACAGTGTAAGTAACATAAGAGTAATTTTATTATACGATTATGCAGCTCAAAGCAATGTAGTAGTAATTTAAGAGTGCATCTGAATTGCTCTGGTTAACAAGTGCTGTCAATTCAAAGTATTTAAAATTGGTCCTTCACACAAGAAAACTTGAAACACCCTGAAATTTTAAAGTTCATTTATAAAAGAAATTCATTAAAGGTTTTCCCCAGTTTCAACAGCAATCCTAACTGTGTAGAAGGCTTTACCAATAAGTCACTGTTACTTTGGATCTGGAAGGTCCACAAAAGCTCATGAATTGGAAGCATGGTCCCCAATGTGGCAAGGTTCAGAGGTGGGGCTTTTAGAAAATGATTGGTAATGTGGGGGTGACTCTGGTTTAGGAGCAAATGCATACCATATTGTTACTTTATACACATTTATGGTTGTACAATAACTCAACTCCTTAATAAAAAATTTAAAAAGAGGGACTGGAGTGGTGGCTCAGCGATTACGGCATTTGCCTGGCATGCGCGAATATGCCACTTCAAACCCCAGCACCACGTACATAGCTAAGTGTCTGAGGAATGAGTCACATGAAAAACTAAATAAAAATTGCTTCTCTCTTTCTCTCTCTCTCTCACTGTCCCTTCTTTCTTTCTTAAAAAATTTAAAAAGAAAATGATTGGATAGCAAGGGCTGAAGCCTCATTGGTGAATTAATCCATTTGATGGATTAATAATCTGAATTGGGGGGCTGGAGTGGTGGCCTGGTGGTTATGGTGCTTGACTGGCATGCATGAATACGTGAGTTTGAACTCCAGCACCATGTATACAACAACATGTCAGAGCAACAAAAGTCATATGAAAAACTAAATGAAAATTGCTTCTGTCTTTCTCTCCCTCTCTCTCACTGTCCCTCTTTCTTTAAAATAATAATAATAATTTGAATGAACTATTGGGTGGTAACTGCAGGCAGATGAGGCATGGTAGGTGGTGTGGCCTTGGGGACCACATTTATCCCTGGTCCTGTCTCTCCTCCTCCTCCTCCTCCTCTCTATCTCTCTCTCTCTGCTTTTTACCTAATGTGCGCTGACAGTTTTCCTCCCCCAAGCCCTTCCACCATGATGTTCCTACAGTGGAGCGGGCTGACCGTGGACTGAGATGTCTGAAACTGTGAGCCCAAAATAAACTTTTCCTCCTCTAAGCTGTTCTTGTCAGGTATTTTTGTGATAGCAACTAAATGCTGGCTCACACAATCACAACACTGAAAGAAGCTTTTTCAAACCATCATTAGTAAAACAACAAAGGGTTAACCATATCAGGGGAGGCAACGAATTATCTTTCTATTCTCTTTATAGGAAATGGCAGCACAAATGCACTGTCATATGAAGAGGTGACCAAAAGGTATACAGTCAGAATTAAGAGGAAAAAAAGTATTACAGGGTATATTACACACTTAATAAAAATATGATGCTGGGGCGGTAGCGGTGGCTCAGTGGTTATGGTGCTTGCCTGGCATGTGCAAGTACTCGAGTTCAAATCCCAGCACCTCGCACACAACGAAGTCTTGGAGCAAGGAAGGCCACATGAAAAACTAAATAAGTTGATTCTCTCTTTCTGTCTCTCACTCTCCCTCTTTCTTTAAAAAAATTATATATATAATACTATTTTGGGGGATTTTGCCATGTTTGTAATATGTCAGATTTTCTTACTTGTAGGTTGATTTGATTTCTTTTCTTGTCTTAGGTATTTGTGTTGTTCTTGATTTTTGTATTCATAATTTTTATTACTTCCCTTAAGGAAGGCCTCTGAATTGTATAAGCTTTGGGTCCCACAAAACTTTGCAGTCCTGTGAGACTGCTCCGACTCACACCTCCCAGGAGACCATCCTGGTGCCTGGTCCCTCTGACTCTCTCCTGCCACTTGGGTCTCTTGTGGGAGAGCCTGCATCCCTCACCAGGGGGCACAGCTGGCACTGTGCACTCCCAAGCACAGGGGGGCAGCAGGCATCTCCCGGAAGGAAGGAGCCTGGCCCTGGGTGGCCCCAGCCTCTGCCACACACCCGCACCCCGCTGCTCTCTCAGCCCTGGCTGCTCAGCACCTGGCACTCAACGAAGGTCTGGATCTGGTTTTATTTTCTATTGAAAACAGGATTTTAAAAATTTCCTTTCAGGGGGCTGGAGATGTATGTAGCTCAGTGGTGGAGCACTCACCTAGCACGCGTGAGGCCTGGGTTCCATGCAGCACCACACACACAAATTCGAGGAAGATAAACATGCCATCAGCAAATAGCCATGAGGTCTAGTCCTTTGCAATATTTATACTTCTGTGCTGGCCAAGAGGCTTTATTTGCAAACAGAAACCAACTTCACTGAACTAGCATTGGAAGGCAGCTGGAAGAGCCACATTCTGGGCAGCCAAGACAGCGAGACCCCGGCAGCTTAGCCTGCTCTCCACGTTCACGGTGCCAAAAAACAGCTGCAGCCTAATAACCAGAAATATCCTCACCTCTTTCCTCGGTTACTCTACACCATTCCCAGGGGATTTGGGCAAGGTCCGTTTCCTCTCTAATTTTGTCCTAATCTTGCCTCAATATTCTTCAAACAATATGTACCATAGTTGGCTAAAGGGGAAAACAAGAGAAATTCACTGAAATCTCTAACTATCCACACGGCACAGTAAGGAGGGAAGCAGAGGTGGGGAGGTCGAGCTCCACGGCTGTCCTCCTCGCCAGCCATTCGTTTCAGCGTTTACTTTGCCTTAGGCTGGCTCCTCGGCCTGCTCCTCAGCTGCCAGGGGTTCTAAGGGCTTTTTTTTTTTTTTTTTTTTTTTGAGAGAGAGAATCGATTCTATTTATTTTTCATCTGTTTTTTTTTTTTAAATGTTGTTGTTTGTTTTTCTGATATTAAGTTGTGTGTGTGGTGCTGGGGTTCAAACTCGGATCTTCACATTGCCAGGCAAGCGCTCTACTGCTGAGCCACTGCGAGGGGTCTTGAGTTGGCCTAGGCCATCATTCCCGAGGCCGCTGAGCTCTTGTGGTCTTGCCTGAGTATGTATCCTCCTTCCTGTTGGCCATTGCACGTAACTGGACTAGCAGGCCAGGCAGAGGGTTCTTGGAAGCCATTCTCATTTCTTTATGCCCTGTTATGACAGCCTCTGAGAATCTAACTGAGCATAATAGAACTCTCTGCGACAAGGGAATGTTCCATATCTGCACCGCCTAATACAGTAGCCTGTAGCCTCATGTGTGTACTGACCACTTGAAATGTAGCTAGTGTGACAGAGGAACTGAACTTCTAATTCAGTTTAATTCTAATTAACCCATTAAGTCCCCAGTTCAATTCTGGGACTATGCCAGCAACTCAGGTGCACTATGATGGGTTAGTATTCATTGCTCAGTTTAAGTTTTCACAGGTGCTCCACATCTGAGACACAGGGACTGAGTGAGTTAGGTAGCCTCAGGGGCTGGAGTGTTGGGCAGCACGGGTTCAAGGCAGCCAGTGCCATGCACTCCCTTTGAGCCTGTTAACCTGTGGCACAAAGAGCATATGGTGGCTGGTTGGCATGTGTGGTGGAGCCACCACATGTCCTCATTTTATGCACTCATATATCAACCTTCAAAGCAGCAGATGCAGAGTTGTGAGAATAAAAAGGAAATATTTTAATTTAGTTTTTCATGTGGCCTTTGTTGCTCCGACACTTAGTTGTTTGTTTGTTTATTTATTTATTTATTTATTTTTATTAGTTGAATATAGATGTACAATTAAGGGGGAATCTTTATCAAACAATCAAGAACAGATGTATATTCACATAGTTAGCCAAGGCTGATGCCATTCCATGGTTCCCCTCCTTGGGTTCCCCATGGTTCTGTGTTTCCTCCAATTAAACCCCTGTGTTGAATGGACTTCTTGTGGAGGTCGGAGATCTCCTTCTGAGTTGATTCTCCCATAATCCCTCCCTCCCTCCAGTCTCCTAAAAGGGAATTTTTTTGAAAGGGGGTTGTTTTAATAGTGAAGGGCATGGGCTGGGGGCATGGCTCAGTGGCAGAGCACTTGCAAAGATCTTTTCCCGTCTTTATGTTCTGCACAGTTTAAAATAAGATCTTCATAAACAATGGAATTCTAATCAGCAGTTAAAAACAAGGATATTGCAGCCTTTGAAGGTAAATGGATGGCAATGGAAGAAATCAAGCTGAGTGAAGTTAGCCAGACCCAGAGAGTCAAGGGCCAATGTTTTCACTCATCTGTGGAGCCTGGAGCTAAACCCGGGCCTGTGTGAAAGGCAGTCAACCTCACATATTAGACCCAGCAAAGGTGTAACAACACATAATCCAGGGAAACCATAGATATGTGTGTGCGGGGAGAGGAGGACAGGGAGGGATCTAGGGAGACAATCAACAATGTAGTGTACTCTTTACCCCCCTGAGAATCCAAATACTACTTATGCAATCATTTAATTCTGGAAAATTTACAACCTAAGCATTTATATTGTTTGTAGGGGCAAAATATAGACAATTCAAGAGACTGGAGTGTGGGTGATGTGGGGGTAATTCTGGTTTAAGAACATAGGCCTATCATATTGCTACTTTATATGCATTTACGATTATACAATAACTCAACTCCTTAATAAAAAATTTTAAAAAATAAATAAAATCTGTTTAGAAAAAAAATAAAGTAAGATAATCAGTGCCTTGGGAGTTTGTCACGTTTCACTTTTAAATCACCTAGTATTTGTGTGTTTCAGTGAGTAGAGGCTGAGCAGTCTTCAATTTCTTCTGTGGTTATTGGATCACTCAGGTTTTTCTACCCCTTAGTGAGCTGACTGAGTAATTTACATAAATATATGTGTATATATATTTTTTTCTTTTTAACAGAGAAAGAGAGAATCAATCTTTATTGAGTTTTTCACATGGCTTTTGTTGCTCTGAGACTTTGTTGTGTACATGGTGCTGGGGTTTGAACTTGCATCCTCATGCATGCCAGGCAAGCGCCTAACCACTGAGCCACTGCTCCAGCCCCAAGTTTCCAAAATTTTTGACATTGTTATGCATTATTATTTTCAATCATCTATTCAGTTCCCTCTGTATCTGCCATGATTCTTCCCCTTTGTCATTTCTAATGATATGTATTTGTATTTTCTTCTTGTCCTTAGTCTGAGCAGAGTCTAATCACATCTTAATTTGGTTATTTCTACTTTATTTTTCTAAGTCACTAAATTATATATTTTCTTTACTTCCTTCTCTTCCCTTCCTTTTCTGTATTCTAAAATTCTTTCCCAGCTTCTCAAGTTGAATATTCAGGACTTTTTTTGGGGGGGGAGGCATACCAGGGATTTAACCCAGGGGCAATTCACTACTGAGCCAGGCCTTTTGATTTTTTTATTTTGAGACAGGGTTGCACTAAGTAGGTTAAGACCTCACTAAGTTGCTGAGACTGGCCTTGAATTTGTGATTCTCCTGTTTCAGCCTCCCAAGTCACTGGAATTACAGACATGTGCCATGGTGCCCAGCTCAGGGCATTCTTTTCTTTTTTAATCAGTAATTCTTACAATTACCTCCTTGAATGTAACTTACGCTCTACATAAAGACATTTTCTCTCTTCTGATTTTTGCTCGACTCCTAGAACCAGAGCTGTGCTGGTTTGTGAGAGATACCCAGAGTGGATTTGTAGCATGAACAAATGAATTATTGACTGTATGCCTAAGTCTTTAGGGCTATGGCCACTGCTGAGGAGAGTCCTCAGGTGTTGATATGAAATATTCTGATTGGTAATAACTTCTGATAATTTGTGTTTTTGTTTTCTGATTTAACTCGAGGTATTTTGAGGAATGTGTAGATTTGTAAGGTGTCAGACTTGGGGCAAAGGCATTATCTTTTTGCTGTTACTATCTAGATTTGTTACAGGGAATGTGCCCCGCCAGATTTCTGCTTTTTGGGTACTGTGCTTTTTTGTGGTATGGTATGTGGTCAGTTTTAATTATCATTCCATGAGGATTTCAAAAGAAAATGATTTGCATTGAATCCACAAATGAAGCTTGTTAAATTTTATATTCAAGACTTCCCTTGACTCCATTTGATTCTGAAAAAGTTATGATAAATCCTCCCATTGAGACTATGGCTTGGTTAAAATCCTTTCATTTCACATTTTCTTGGCATGCTATTATCTTTTATTTGTAAAAAAAGAAAAAAAGGTTTTTTTTTTATTCATTTTGCCTTGAGTTACACTTTGTCTAGCATAAGTATTTCCTGTCCTGCTTTCTTTTCTTCAGCATTTGCTTGAGATATCTTAACCAGGCTTTAATGTTAATCTTTGTTGTTTTGAGTATTTTGTAACTGGTGTATACTGTATTTGTGTAAGTGTGTGTGTGTTTTAATCTGTTTTTCATTACTATAATGAAATACTTGAGGCAGGCTAACTATAAAGTAAAGAGGTTTATAATTGGCTCATAGTTCTTTTTTTTTTTTTTTTAAAGAAAGGGGGCAGTGAGAGAGAGAAGCGATTTTTTTTTTAATTTAGGTTTTCATGTAAGTTTCGTTCCTCCGAGACTTTGTGTACGCGATGCTGGGGTTTGAACTCGTGTACTTGCACATGCCAGGCAAGAGCCGTAACCACCGAGCCTCCGATCCAGCCCCATGGCTCATAGTTCTTGAGGTCCAAGGTTGAATGGCCACATCTGGTGATGGCCTTCTTTCTGGCAGAATTCCGAGATGGTACAAGGTATCCCATGGCAAGAGTCGGGAAATGGAAGTGTATTCTGTGGCCTCTCCCTCCCTCTCTCTCTGCCCATCACAAAGATTTGATCATGAGGGCTCTACCTCGTTGACTGTCTAATCCAAATCACCTCCTGAAGGCACCACCTCTAAACACTAAAACTGGATTAAGTTTTTACCTCTTGATCCTACTTCAGTCTTCATGATGGGGATTAGATTTTAACATGAGTTTCAGAGGGGACAAATCATACTCAAAGCAGAGTAGCGTGTGTGCATATACAAGAATGAGCATGAGCAGGCCCAACGTAGGTCTTCATCTTTAGGTAGAGATTTTTTTTTTTTAAAGAAAGAGAGGAGACAATGACAGGAGGGAAGAGATAATCAATTTTATTTATTTTTCTATCTGGTCTTTGTTTCTCCAACACTTTCTTGTGTATGTGGTGTTGGGGTTTGAACCTGGGTCCTCCTGCATGCCAGGCAAACGCTGAGCTCCACTCCAGTCCCTAAGTAGAGGTTCTTTTTTTTTTTTTTTCAGGGCTGAGGACTGAACTCAGGGTCTTGCCCGTGCTAGGCAATCACTCTGCCACTGAGTTAAATCCCCAACCCCTAAGTAGAGGTTTTTAATTAAGATACAATTATAAGGGCTGGCATGCACAAGGCCCTGAGTTCGGTCCTCAGCCCTAAAAAAAAAAATTATATATATATATGTATATAGATAGATAGATAGATAAATAGATAGGCTGGAGTGGTGGCTCAGTGGTTACAGTGCTTGCCCAGAATTCGAGAGTACACGAGTTCGAACCCCAGCACCACGTACACAACAAAGTGTTGGAGCAATGGGGGCCACGTGAAAAACTAAATAAATTTGATTCTCTCTTTCTCTCACTGTCCCTCTCTGTTTTTCTTTTTCTTTTTTTTTAAGAGAGAGGGACAGTGATAGAGCGAGAGAAAGAGAGAAGCAATTTTTATTTAGTTTTTCACATGGCCTTCATTGCTCTGAGACTTCACCATGTAAGCTGTGCTGGGGTTCAAACTCGTGTACTCATGCATGCCGGGCAAGCGCCAAAATCACCGAACCACCGCTCCAGCCTTGTCCCTCTCTTAAAAAAAAAGGTACAATTATACTGTAACAATTTAATGTTTGGTCTTTCTGCCGTTGTATTTCATGTTTTCTGTGTTTGTTTTAGCACATTTTTTAAAATGTTTTTTAAAAAACATTTTTGAGGGTTTGGGGAGTGGGTTTTTGTAGAAGGATTGCAGGGAGGAGAGGCCAGAGAAGACATGGGGTGGCAGGCAGCTTACGTTTGGGCTGTGTCTTGTAATACTTTCTGCAATAGGCTAGATAATGGCTCCTGAAGGTATCAAGCCCTGGGCAGGGGCTCAGGAGTTACTTCGCTCGCCTGGCATGTGCGAGGACGTCGGTCTGAACCCCTGCACCACGTACACAATGAAGTGTCCAAGCCCTGAAAGCCACATGAAAAACTAAATAAAATTGATGCTCTCTTTCTTCCTCTTGCGGGGGTGGGGGTGGGGGAACTGTCCTTAAAAAAAAAAAATCAGGCCCTCATCCCTGGAGACTATGAAAGTAATTTTGAATGGCAGAGTCTTTATAGAGGTGTTAAATTAAGGAAATTGAGATTAAAAAATATCATTGTAGGTGAACCATCTGGGTGGCCCTCAATGCAACCACAAATGATATAAGGAGGAAGAAGCAGGGGAAGGTTGGATTGAGACAGAAGAGAAGGAGGCCTCACGACCACCGGGGTGACGCAGCCACAAGCTGAGGAAGGAAGGCTGCCCTCTGACGCTGGAAGAGGCTGGGAGGGGTCTCCCCTGAACTCCTGGAGGAAGCCCCACCCTGCCAACACCTTGATTTAGAGCCCAGGAATACTGACTTGGGACTTCTGGCCTCCAGAACTGTGAGAGGATGCACCTGATTTGATCTGTTTTGGTGCAGGGGATGAATCCCAGAGCCTCTACCACTGCTATACCGCCAGTCAGATTTCTGTCATTTAAGCTACTGAATTTGTGATAATTTGTTACGGTAACCACAGGAACTGGTATCTTTTCATATTAGTCAGGGTTTTCTAGAACAGAACCAGAAGAATGTATATAAACTATGAGGGGATTTATTAGGGTTTACATGATCGGAAGCTGAGCAGCCCCACTGTGGCTGTCTGTACGCAGGAGAGCTGGAGGAGCCAGAAGATGATCAGTCCAAGAAGCTGGAGCCTCAGAGCAAGAGGGACCAATGACACAGCCCTACTCTGAGGGCAAAGGCCGGGAAGCGCCCTGGAGGGCTGCTGGAGGGGCCAGTGTTCTAAAAGTCCTGAAATGTCCGTAGCTTGATGCTCACCAGTGCTGACAGCATCAAAGCACACCTGCTCCGTGGGAGCCACACCTGCCTGCAGGAGCTCCCCCTCCTCCCACTTTTTGTCCCCCCAGGCCATCAGCCTATTTGGCAGGGCCACCCACGTTCAGGACAGACTGAACCCCTCAGTTGCTGACCACAAGATAATTGTCTCTGGAAATTCCCTTGCAGACACACCCAGGAGTGGGCTTTACCAAACGTCCAGGTGTCTCTCAATCCAGTGCGACAAGATTAACAGTCACCATTCACTAGTCCACACTCTCCCCTGGGGTGAAGCTCTGTCTGCACTAACAGGACTCCCACCGTCAAGTCCCTAGCCCGAACCGGTGGCTTCTCTGCAGCCACCAAGATTGGCAGATGCAGGGCTGGGACTCACGACCACCACGACAGTAACCACTTCCCAAGAAGGTGGAACCTGGGCTCCAGGCCAGGCCAGGGTTAGGGGAGCTCTGGAAGGTTCTGAAGCCCATCCGAGGACCCTCACCTTGCTGTTTCAAGGGGACACCCTGTGGTTTTGTCCTTCCTGGTCTCTGGGGCCCGTGGCCTCTGAGTCCCCTCCTATCTGGCTGTAGTTTCTACAGCGTGGATTTCTTTCTTTATACATTGTGCTTTGGTCTTATGAGAGCATCTTGCCTTCATTGAAAAAAATTTTTTTCTTGGGGCTGGAGTGGTGGCTTGGAGGTTACGGTGCTTGCCTGGCATGCGCAAGTACGCGGGTTCAAACCCCAGCACCACGCACACAACGAAGTCTCGGAGCAACGAAAGCCACATGAAAAACTGAAAAAAAAGTTTCTCTCACTGTCCCTCTCTCTTTAAAAAAAAAAAAAGAGAGAGAGAGAGAATCAATTATTATTGAGTTTTTCACATGGCTTTTGTTGCTCTGACATTTAGTTGTGTACGCGGTGCTGGGGTTTGAACCCGTGTACTTGCGCATGCTGAGCCACCGCTCCAGTATCTGTTTCTCGTTCTTCTTAAGAATGGCTTTTGGGACTGAAGCAGTGGCTCGGTGGTTATGGTGTTTGCCAGGCGTATCTGAGGACATGGGTTCGAATCCCAGCACCATGTACACACTGCTTAGAAGCCGTACAGTAGCTGTCTCTGGGGTGGGGTGAAGGGAAAGAGGTAGGGACTTTCTGGGGTGATGAAACGTTCCGCATCCTGATGCAGGTGTGAGTTCGGAGGGTGTTGTCTGTTGTCAGAATTTGGTGTCCTGAACTCAAGGCCTGTGACCGTACTGAGTGTCAATCAGACGTAAAAGTTATTGCAAGGCTCCCAGGAGCCTTCACAAGCGCAGGCATTTTATGAAGGCCAAAGCGGATAGCATACAGGCTTTCCTGGCCTGATTTGAGCTTTGCTGGTGGGTGTGGGCAGGAAGTGTTCCCTTCCAAGGGCACAAGCTGGGAGCAATGGCTATGTGGGGACAGAAGCCACAGGACTCCTTGTTCAAACCCTGGGTGTCACGGAGTTCTGTCTGCTCCAAGAGACGTGAGGCAGGGGGTGGGGGCTGTCTCCGGGGGGTGCTCCAGTAGAGCAGGCCATGTCCCCTGTTTTCCCAGGCTACTCCTCCATCCCCTGCCAATGGACTTGAGAACACGGCATAGGCTGGGCTGCGAGGGACAAGAGCAACAGGGAAGTTGGGAGCTGCTCCTGCTAGGCCAGGCCCTCCTCTGCTTCCCTCCTTCCCTCCCCGGGTCCTGTGAGGGCTGCTCTCATCCCTCCTTGAATCAGCATGCATTCCCACACCAGTAAAGCCTGGTGACAAAGGCGGGGCTGGCTCAACTTCTAAGACTGGCTCTGGCCCCTTTGCTGGGCCCTGCTGCAGGTCTGGGAGCTCCCTGGGCCCTAGTGGGGAAGCCGTTGGTCAGTTGCCTGGGTGCGTCGTGGGCTGTGCGGCCTGGATGGACTTCTTGTTTTGCTTGTTCTCATCTGCTCCTCAGCTCCTATGGGGTCCCTCAGATGACTGCTCTATCAATCACACAGCTATCGAGATGGTCTCATTTATTTTTCTTCCGTCAATGCAATTGGGCACAGCAGACAATTTATGAATGAATCAGGGTGAGCAAGAGAGTGTGTATGTGTGTGTGTGTGTGTGTGTGTGTGTGCGCCTGCCGGGCGCAGCCTGAGCCCAGGAGAGGGGCAGGGGCTGGATGCAGGCAGGCAGCCAGGCAGGCAGTTGACAATCCGCCCCGTGAAAGGTCCTTGCGGTGTGCAGGAATGACATTGCTGTGTGGTGGGGCTGACAGATGCTCCGTGGGAGATTAGGAAATAAGTCTGCATCTCCCCTGGGCCCTGATACCATCAGCAGTTAAGAGGCCTGTCTGATTTCATTACAAATCTCCTGTTCCCGGGGCTTAGAGCTCAGCCTCTGGGTTCACAGGTGTGGGAGGACAGTTGGCCCCAGCAAGGGCGTTTTGCTTTTAATTGTGGCTATTAATCTGGAACCAACAGCTGGTCTATCCTACAGTAGAAGAGGTGGGGGTGGCAAGGAACCTATCAATTGGGAACTGGTTGACCCTGCTGCTCCGCTCCCCAGCAGTGGGGGAGGTGGGGCTCACTCCTGCTTGTCAGGATCTGCTTTCCCGGCCTACAGCTGCTTCTTCCCTGGATTTTGTAGGAGTCTTCTGAGGTGCCTAGATAACCAGCTCTCAGTGCATGCAACTCTTGCTTTCCCAGGGTTGGGGCCACAGTGGGTGGTGGGTGGTGGTACCTTGTCTAGTCCAGCCCCTGCCCCAAAGTCAGCATACATCCGCACGAGTAGAGCAGGGTGGAAATGCCCAGGAACTGGGTAAACATCTGGGACAGCATAATGCGGGGCAGGGCAGTGTGAGGAGAGGTCCAAGAGCCAGACAGGCACAGGCAGAGAGAAGGCCAACTGTGGCCTCAAAATGGGGAGTAGGGTGGGTCCCTTGTGTGTGTGTGTGTGAGAGAGAGAGAGAGTGTGTGTGTGAGTGTGTGTGTGTGAGTGTGTGTGAGAGAGAGAGTGTGTGTGTGTGAGAGAGAGAGTGTGTGTGTGAGTGTGTGTGTGAGTGTGTGTGTGAGTGTGTGTGTGAGAGAGATAGAGAGTGTGTGTGTGTGTGTGTGTGTGTGATCCATCGTCCTCAGCTGCAGCTGCCCAGAGAAGGGCTCTGGCAGGATTGGGGTGGGCCAGAGGCGGCCCTGCCCCGGGCACTTGCTAGCATCCAACAAGCACCCTGGGGCAGAGTGGGGGCAGGCGCCCACAGGTGGCACTCAGAGAGTTGGAGGGGACAAGTCTGATGGGATGGGGCAGGGGTGGGCTGGAGGGAGCCTCGAAGGATGGACAGATCCTGCCAGGCAGAGCAGGGTGGGCTTGCTGCCGAGGAAGGTGCATGCCTCTGGGGCTCCCGAATAACCTGGGATTTGTGGAGGGGAGGGGACCCACTGAAGAAAGCGGCTGTACAAGCAGTGAGCTTGATTCTTGAGTGGCAGGTCCTTGAAGCCAATTTCTGGGGCTAGTGGCTGGGTCCCCTGTGAGGACACTTTTCTGAATGTGTCCCTGTGTCTTCAGATCTCCTTGGCCTGGAGAGGGCCAGGAACAGGAGTGAGGCCTCCATAATGACAGCAGTCTCAACCACGAGGTACCTGGAATCTCTCATGTGGCTCCTTGGGAACCCAGGGCAGCCCTGGGAGGGGCTGATGCAGACTGATCCATATCTGAGGCCTGGAGAGGAAAGGGACTCGCCCAGGACCACACAAGGAGCAAGTGTGTCAGACCAGGCCGTTCTTGCTGTGCTGTGGGGCCTTTAGGACAGAAGTCAGCCTGGGCTCCTCACTTCCTCCCACCAGACAGGAGGGTCCCAGCGGGGGTGAGGATGGGACAAGCTGCCCAGGTCAAGTCCGCCTCTCCTTCAGAGTTCAGTGCTGGGAAGGTTTTCTGATTTCCCTAAGAAGAACCTGGACTCTTATTGCTGTTACAAAGGATAATTTTGAGTAGAGTCGAGCCCCCTTTGGCGGGAGCATGTGTTTATTCGGGGTGGGTCACAGGAGCCGTGGCTCAGCCTGGGAGAGCTTCTGCTGCCCCCTTCTGAAGCGTAGTAAACTTGGCTGAGTCAGGGGGGTCTGCAGGCCCAGGTCTCCTCACTGGTTGAGCTGGGAGCAGAACCCACATCCCAGGGCTGTCTGGGGGAAGGAAGCTGCTCCGTGAGTGAGCGGTCGCTGCCACTGCAAGCCCAAGTGCCCCACAGCTCTGTTCAGGGGAAGACAGGCCATTCAGCTGCAGAGGAGGAGCTCGGCTAGGAGAAGGGGCCTCGCCCTTCTGGTCCTCCTCACCTGCTGCCTCCTGGAGGCCTGACCTCCTGGGAAGCCAGGAACTGTTGACTTCCTAAATGCCTCCAGAATCTGCTTCTGTTCCATCTTTGTGGCAATGGGCTGAGCTGGGGGCCTACCGGCCTTTCTCACCTGGTGCTTTCTGCCCCTAGATCTCTCCTCTGGACCTCGCTCTGCTGCTGCAGCCAGAAGGATCTTTCCTCCAGTGCAAATCTGAATATGCCCCATCTCTGCTGAGAGCCTCCTGCGACTTGTATGTGATTGCTAGAACCGGCTTGGCTTGTGTGTGTTGTTACCTCAGTCTGACATACCGTTCTCTACGTTTTGTGCACCTGAGAAACTCCATTTATGCTTCAAAACCCAGCACACACACACGTGTCCTCTCAGAAGGCTTCCCGGACTAAGGAAACATGCCTGTTCCCTCACACTGCCTTCTACATTGTGTGGCTGGGTCTCTCTGTAGCCATCACTGTCATTTTTTCAATTTTTCCAAGGACCAACCATGGACTGACCTCTACCCTCATACCTGGCCCACTGCCAGCATGTGGGGTGCTGTGGGTGTGGTGGGGCTGGTTTGGGCCACTGACTGGTGGCTGATTCTAGACGGGGTGCCTTACACCAACGGCAAGTTTAAGAAGGAACATTAGTTAAGTTGACCCTCCATGGACCCCTCCAGTGTCTGCCGCCTCCAGAACAGCCCAGCCCAGAGGATGGACACGGGGCTCCACCATGCTGAGCTGCCTTGACGTCTGGACTCTCTCAGCGCAGCCCCCTCTGCAGCCTCCCCCACCCGGGTCTCAGTTGCACTGTGATGCAGTCCCCAAGGCCTGCCTGACCTGGGGCTTCTTTCATCCCCATAATTTTGCAAACCTAGGAGAATTGTCCAATGGTGGGCAGAAATTGTTTCAGTACTTAAAATAACTTAACACATTTAAATATTTAAAAAAAAGTCAATGTTGGTTGATCCAAGACAAATTTGTTACTAGTTAAAGACACTGGATGTAGGGTTACTTTCCTAGGGCCGTGCTGTGTGGTCTCAGGTATGCACATTCCCTCTCTGGGCTGCAGTTTCCACAGCTCTACAATGAGGACACTGCCAGGATCTGCCTGCCTGCTCCAGGGGTGGCCAGAAAGTTTGGGAGTCTCTGCTATCTTGCAGACTGCCTGCCTCTCAGGTCAGCTGAGCAGGTGGGAACCAGCAGCTTTGTTCCCAAAGGTGACTAATATTCTTAGAAGACAGAGGGTGTTTGTGAACTTAAATATTCTTTCTTTTCCCAAGAGCAATGGAGAAGCCTTATTAAGCTCAGATGGGAGGACTGGGTTGTACCTGAGGATACCAAGCGGGGGCTCCACTGGGCTCTGTGAGTAAATCAGCTATTAAATTTCAGATACAAGAAATAATCTCCCCACATTCACCTGCTCATCTTATTAGTACACACACACACACACACACACACACAAAATTCAACCCATAGATTCAGGACAAAAAGAAGTCAGTTCCCAATTATCTTCTAATTAAAATGAAAGAAGCCAGCTAGATCCAAGGACACCTGACCCACTCAATTAATTAAATTTATTACAATCAGCAAACAATCTAATTCAATTAAAATGTTTCCACAAAAGTAGTTTAACAACTTTTCCCCAAATAAAGTACATTGGAGCGGAGTGTTTATTATGCTAAGGCAGCGTGGTGAGAAGACAGCCCTCAAGCTGGCAGCAAGGCCTCAGCCCTGGCTGAGGAGGAAGGGGATGCTTTGGGACCCAGCAACCCTCTAAAGAGCACAGACTCGGGGCTGGAGGGCCCTGGCAGCTGCCTTCGCTCCCACCCCACTTCCACTGCAGCCCCTCTTCCTGCCTCACCTGGGCTGCAGATGGAGGTGACAGAGATCACCCAGGGAGGAAGGGCAGGCTTGGGTTCAGGGGCCTGGACCCATTCCTGCTCTAGTGCACTCTGACACCTTGGGCAGGTAGGAGGTGTTTAGAGCAAGGACTCTTAATCAGGGCTTTCTGAAATTCAGCCAGGAGGTATTTGTAAAGCTGGAGAAACTGCCGTTTAAACACTGTAAGCGGTTTTCTGACTCTCGTGAGATAGAGATTTGAATTCGCAGTGCCTTTGTTCCATAAACGTCCCTCCAGGGGTGTTTAGTAATCAACACTGCAAGCAAATGCCCACTCAGAGTTTGTCCTTTGGAGCTCACAGTATTTGAGTATGACTATTTCCAGGCAGCAAACGTTTGCTGGACTGCAGCCTTCAGTCCGACAGCGACCTGTGGGAGAGGAATTCCCATTCAAGCAAGGCTCAGGGGAGGCCTGAGGAGGCGCGGCCAGCTAGAGGTGGACCCTGGCTCCCACCCGGGCGGCCTCTCAAGGTCAGGATAACAGGACCTCTGACTAGGGGCGCTCTGAGTCATTGGATTTGGGTCCCGCTGCAGAGGTTCTCCTTCTAGAAAGCTCCCCTGGCACTTTGACTTGGAGATCTGAAATCCTCACACCCCACCTGTCTATTGGGGTCAGCCCTTGCCTGGCGCCCCAGAACAGGAGCAACGAAGCCCCTTTCCATCCCATTTAGTTGCTCTGACATTGAATCTTCACTGTCACCAGCACTGAGGAAAAGCTTCAGAGAGAGCTTTGTTTGATAGGCAGGAAATGAGGGGAGGGGTCAGAAATAGGATCTTCATTAAAACAGCAGAGAACAGAGGGCACAGTGTGCAGGTGGTGGAGTGGGCGCTAGCAGACCTCTTAAAATGGTTTCTTAGATTTTCATTTCTCTCATTTCTAGGAAGGTTGAAGCTTTGGACTCTTCTGTGGCTTGCCTCTGTCTATTGGTCTTACGTTCCTAATGATTTGAATAAGCTCTTCATAACCCTCTCAGGATTTTAAGCCACATCCATTTTATTTGTTGAAATAGTTTTCAGTTTGGTTTCTAACGTTTTCAGTGGACAAAGGTTTATCTCCGGTTACACCTATCGATCTCTCCCTTTCAGATGCCTCCTGTGCCTTTTAGCTCAGAGAATCCTTTCTTGACAAGAGATAAAAGAGATATTGACTTGGCATTCTTTCTGATTCTTAAGGTTTCTTTTCTTTTTCCCTTTTCTTTGTATAATGTAACTCTTTTTTTTTTACCTGAATGTATTTTTATTGGCTTACAGTAATACAGAATAATTATTTTCCAAACAGCTGGCCCATTGTAAGGAAGTCTTATCCAATAAACTATATGGGGACTGACTTATCTATTACATTTTGCTTGGTACTTGTCTTGTTTTTAGGTTACCTATTCTGTTATATTGACCTGTTTTTTCCTGGCATCTGTATCACACTGTTTTATTCACCATAGTTTTTTCATATGCTTAAATATTCTCTCAATTTCAACATTTTCTCTCTTCTGTTCATTCTTCCAAGACACTCTGAGAACCACTTTGTAGTTGCTCACCTTGGAAAAGCACCCATTGATATTTTCAGTTCAAATTTCATTAAGATGCTTGCAAAGACAGTTTGAGGGTTCATCTACCCACTCATTGTCTTACAGCTCTCAAGAGTTTTATAGTTCCTGATATTCCATCTTTTAGTCATCAGTCATTATGTGTTTGAATGCCCAGAGAAGTAGATTGCAAATTTAAGGCCAGCCTGAGCAATTTAGCAAGACCCTGTCCCAAAAAACAAACAAACAAACAACAACAACAACAAAAAAGCAATCCCCTGTTGGGCTGAGGATGCAGCTCCAGGGTGGTAAAGTGCCCCTGGGTTCGATTCCCAGCACGGGGGTTTGGAGGTCTGGCAGCTGTGTTATCACTTCTTGTAGTTTGGAATGGTGACATCCTTGGCTCTTGTGATCTGGAAGGGTTAGTGGTAATAACTGGAGGTGGAGGACCCGTTGCAGTGGGTTCTCAGGCAGCCTGGAACCTGCACCACAGAGGAGACCCTCTCTTTCTTTGTTTTATTTAGGGCTCAGGATTGAACTCAGGGCCTGTCGTGTGCTAGGCAAGCACTCTGCCACTGAGCTAAATCCCCAGCCTCAAGAGACCCTCTCTTTCTAACAGATCCCATGCGAGTGGGAAAAAACTGATTTTAGGGTAGAAGGAAGAGAAATTCCTATAGTTCACTGAGTCTTGAAGATTCATGAAAAACAAGCAAGAGGGACATATTAAGCTTTTGATCAAAGGAGATAATAATGCTGTTGATGACCGAGGACCCTCTGATCAAGGACAACACTGGCTAGAGAAAAAAGGTGTCATGGGGAGAGTCAAAGGGTTTGTTTCTTATATTGGAATTACGACAATCCTCATGAATGACTGTCCTAAATTTAAGCATGAAATTTTTTTTTAAAGAGAGAGATGGACAGTGAGAGAGAGGAAGAATCAATTTTTAGTTTTTCATGTGGCTTTTGTTGTTTCCACACTCTGTTGTGTATGTGGTGCTGGGGTTTGAACCTGTGTCCTTGTGTGTGCCAGGCAAGCACCGTAACCGCTGAGCCACTTCCTGAGCCCCTGCAGTAATTTTTTTTTTGCTGGGTTTATTTGTTCTGGTTCATCGTGAGCAAGAAGTCTGCCTTGCTGTCCTGGGAACGAGCTGTGCTTTTCGTTCCTGAGCGTCTGGGGTAGAAGCTGGTCTGTGATTAGTGGAGTGGCGAATACAGGGCTTAGCACCGTTGGTGGCACCAGTTCATATTAGTTTGTTTCCATGCCACAATCTGTTTGGTCTGGCGTGTGTGCACCAGTGTGCACTCGAGGGGACCTTCAATCACAGAATTTCACGTGCTGTCATTGTCAAACTTTCACATTTTTGTACATGAGTGATTTTTTTATATTAAAAGATTGAACTGGAGACAAAAGTAAGTGGAACGTCCAAGATGTGAAGTGAAGAAAGCGGTCTGCAGAATATTGAGCTTTGTGACAGCACTATTTTCACAAGATCATGGGGCCCTGCAGCTGTGGGTGTACATTTTGCGTTTGTGCAAGCATCGACCTACAGGTTGAGGGTCTCATAGCCTGGACTGATTGCCAGGATGGGGTGTATGTGTGTGTGTGTGTGTGGTGGGGTAGAGTGCAGATCAACCCCTTCCTGGAGGAAGGAAGGAAGAGTGCAGTTCCTTTCATGGAGGCTGGTAGCCACTTGGTTGCTCTTCTGTGTAGACAGTCCTGGGAAGATGGTGGGTAGGGCTGGGGTTTACCTGTTTGACAGAGTCAGTGCTGCCCCTCCTGTGGAGGTTGGGGGGAAGGGAAGTGTTCTGGGGCCTCTCCAGAGGGAGAGTCCCTAAGTCAACCAGTGCTGGTACCCAGGACCTGGGCAGGTGAAATCTGACAGAAGGAGCCAGAAATCTCTGATTGGCCTGGTCAGCCCTCTTGATCCCACACTCTGTTCCCATCTGTGCTCTCTGCCCACATGGAGAAGCCTTCGTGGGTTCCCTGGTCTGTTGCAGCGAATGCTCGTGGGACTCAAGCCCATTCACTGGTACAAAACAAGCCACAAGATGAGGGCTTGTGAAATGGTGGGGAGGAGAACCGTCTTCCTGGTCAGCCAGGCCTAGGTTTGAATCTCAACCCTCTCACTTCTCAGCTGTGCGGCTTTGGGCGAGTTCCTCACCTATATCGAGTTTCCGTTTCCTTACAGGTAGAATGGGGTCGCAGGCTGTAGAGGGGATCAAATGAGGCATGTGTGGGAAAGCCCAGCCCGGAACCAGGCACGAGGAGCAGCCACGGTCAGTTTTTGCCTTCTCCTTTCTTGCAGGTGAGTGAGACATGGAGGAAAAAGCAGGAGGAACAGGAGAAAGCCTTGGGCTCCTGGAGCTCACAAGGAGGGAGTGCACATCTGTGAAGGAAGCTGGTGACTTCCGAAGGGTGAGGGAGCATTTCCAGTGGGAGTTGTCCCAAAAGCTTCTCCCAGAAGCATTTCAGCTGAATGGGGCTCAAAGAGCAGGGAGAAAAGACAGGGCCACTGTGGAGACAAAGTGTGTCTGACGCGAGTGGCCCAGAGGCTGCTGTGGGCATCTGGCCAGCAGACAGCAGGACTTTGCACCTGGGTGTTCTTCTCTGAGCACCTTGAAGCCACAGATGATTTGGTGACGGAGCAGAGTAAGGAAGGGTGGCTGGGAGGGGGAGTCAGAGTGACTGAAGACAAACCCTAGTTCCCTCACTAGTTACCTGGGCAAACAAAGCCTCTCGCCCCGTTTTCTCATCAGTGAAATGGGCACGAACGTACAAACTATCTCATAGGTTGTGGAGAGGATAAAATTAAGCAGGTGTGGTTAGTGCTCTGCTGCCACCTTCCCTGGGGAAGGAGCACTCCACAGCTCCGGGCTCAGCACAGCTCCTCCACACCCTCTGCCTGGGGTCCATTCTGCCCTCCCTGAGTTCCCCATTTAGACAGGCACCCTGATGAGCCTGACCCTGCTCTGCAAGGCTGGAGATTCCAGAAAGCAGGCAAAACTAGTGGTATGCAGTGCTGGAGTGGACCCCTTTGAGAACTACCTTCCAGGCCACAGCCACCCTTCCAGGGCCAGCAACACCTCTCTTTTTCCTGTCTCTCCTGCAGGCTCCACTTCTCACCTCAGGCTAAGACATTTGCACAAATGCTAACATGCAGACCCACCCTCCCAGAACTGGTCAGAGGAGGTGAGTGGATTTCACAGAGGTCAAGGGCTTTACCCCAGATCCCTCCAGCCAGGTTTCTGGCATTGGAAGCAGGGCGAGTTTGGCCAGCCCAGTGTAGAATGGGAAGGCAAGAGTCCTAAGAGGGAGGCTGGGGCTATTCCCCCAAGAACATATGTCCCAGGCTCCGGGACCAATCAGGCTAGGTAGCAACTCGGGGCCCAGCAAGGGCTTCTGGAGGGCCTTGCCTTTATATGCTGAGTAAATGGCCCATCAGAGGAGTCTCTGGTTTTGGGGGCAATGATTTGTTTCAAACCCTGTCTTCATTTCTCCAAACTCTTGCTCAGGCTCACAGAGGTGGGCAGAAGCTTCTGTGCCTGGCTGCTGTCCAGTGGGCACGCACTCCGTCCTCCCTACCAGTCTTGGGTGCAGCTCATGTAGGGTTTGCCCACCGCCAGATGCTAGCACGTGGCGCTTAATATATGGAAGAACAAAGGCAGAAAAGGCCTCCCCTTCCGAGGGTCCCCACAACCTTCCCCAGGATGCTCTCCCTGCTCCTCTTCCTCCTAATCTCCTCCCATCCTGCTCCTCCGCTCATCCTTGCTCCGTCCTGCACAGCTGGCGGGAAAGGGGTGAAAGGAAGAGCTTTGCACGAGAAGTCACATAGTGTACGTTGAATCCTGGTTTTGATTAGTTGAGTGAAAAATGGTCCCCATTTCCTTATCTGAAAAATAGGAAGAACAGGGCCATCACATGGGCAGCTGTGCTGACTGATGTGATTGTGGGAAGCACCTGCCTGGGGTTCCTTACTGGTAGCTCTCACTGAGCTGAGGTTTAGGGGCTCTGGAGCAGCGCCCAGGCAGGGAGCACAGAGGTGCTTAGTTAGGCCAGCTTCCCTGCTCTCCCAGAGACCAATGAACAAGAGGAGGCAGTGGGGGAAGCAGAGAAGCCTGGACCCTGGCCCTGAGAGGGGAGGCCAGCAGAGTCTTATGCCTGGGGTGTGGCTCAGGGCAGCGCCAGGAAAACTAGTGAAAAGTGGCCATGGAGTCAGATTGGATCAAGATGGACAGAAGTGGAGACTGGGGCTGGACAGATTTCAGATGTACCCTATTTCTGCTGGAGAGTGGTGTAAGAAAAGGCTCTTGGGTAAGAGGGGGAATGGAAAATGAACGGTAGGCTTGGAGGTCTTCACACTCCCTTTGATTCCAGCTCCACCGAGGGCTGGTGAGTGGCAGGTGGTGATTAGGGACACCAATGCAGAGAGCACTGACCCAGGCAGAGTCCTGGTGGATTCCCCGGAAGTCCTCCCAGCCCCACTTGTATTTTTTTGTTGTTGCAGCGATGGGGATTCACACACACTAGACAAACACTGTACCCCTGAGCTACACCTCCAGTCCCACTGCTTAGATTCCCAAACCTGGACTGGTGACCACTGCCACTCTGCCTTCTGCTGCTTACCTTCCAGAGGGTGAGGGAGCAGTCCTTGGAATGTGTGCCCGTGAGTGCACAGAGGGTTATCTGAGATCTCCAGGAAGTTGGGTCATGCCCAAGCATCCTGTGTCTTCTTAGAGGTTTGCAAATTTGAGTTGGATCTTGGTGCCAACTCCTACTGCTGCCCCCCAACATAGTATGAAATCAGTTTTCAAGTTTTAGCTGTAATTGCCTTGAGCTGCTCTTAACAACAATTTGTGATCTGCCAACTGCAGTTCTTGGCTCCGAAGGCACTAATGAAGCTCCTCGTGGAGCACAGGCACACTTGAAAGGAAGCATAATTAGATGGGCTTTGGAGAGCACGCAAAAAGCTCCTGGAACAGAGGGTACATACTTAGAGCCCCAGGCACTTGGGGAGATCTCAGTACCAGTTTATTTGAGGTATGAAAGAAATCAAGAATCTCTGTATAGGCTGGAGCAGTAGCTCCGTAGCTGGAGCGTTTCCCTGGCATGCGCGAGGATCTGGGCTAAAACCCCAGCACCACATACACAAGTAAGTGTCTGAGAAATGAAGGCCAGATGAAAAAAATAAAATTGATTCTTTTTCTTAAAAAAAAAAAATCTCTGTGAGACCAGGTATGGTGGCACACACCCATAATCCCAGCAGCTTGGGAGGCTGAGGCAGGAGGATTGATGGAAGTTCAAGGCCAGCCTCAGCAACTTAGTGAGGCTCTAAGCAACTCAGGGAGACCTTATTCCAAAATAAGAAAAACAAAAAGGGACAGGGATGTAGCTCAGTGGTAAAGCGCTCCTGAGTTCAATATCAGAACCAACAAAACAAAAACAAAAGAAGAAAAAAAAATCTGTTTTGGGCTGAAAGCAGTCACTTTGCTGGCATGCAATGCCAAAGACCTCATGCAATTTTAAGTGATCTGTCGCTGCTGAAGACCCAGATTCAGGATGGCACTGCCTCTGGAGGGGAGAGGATCTATCTCCAAGCTCTCTTCCCTTAGGACAAAGTACTATTGAAGAACAGCTCAGGTTTCCTCTGCTGTGCTCCACCTCCCCTGGAGTCTGGCTAGGCCAACCCCAAATTGGTCCCACCATCCCTTGGCCCCTATACTTTCAGGTCCCCGAGGTGGCCACATATGTCACGGAGATTTAGGCAGCCACCCAACCTACTGAACTCTGTGACACCCAGAAGCCTGCGTGCTTCGGGCAGTCCCTGAGGCTCATCTCTGCCAGCAGCAGGCAAGACCTGTCTCCGGACTGTCTGCTCGGTTTTGTTATTGACCCTTCCTTCAGTTTGTAGGTCCACACCAATATGGGTTTTGCTCCTCAGCAACACAAAACTTGAGTCTAGCAGCTACTCTAATGGAATGCGCCTTTTTGTCTGCAAATTCTAGAGTGCTTGCTTGCTAGTGGAGAAGAGCAGAAACAGCTTGCTGGAGGGTCCATTGTAGGTCACAACACTAAAATGTGGTCAAAATTTAAATTGTGCATGTTTGCACTGTCGTCCATTTTAATAATGTGACGGCTGGCTCTTCCTGCTTAAGCCAGGTGGCCTCCTCTCTGCTACTGCAATTTCTGCCTATTAGCTTGTCTGCTTTTGTGAGGACCCAGTGTGACCATGTGCCTTAAGGTATGTGTAGGTTCTGTAGATGATGCTGTATAAGCCCTTTCCCTGCTCATATGATCTGCACAGCACTGTGATTTGCACTGGGAGTCGGCCAGATTCGGCTAACCAAGTTCACAGGCAGTACAAACCCACGTGGCCTACAGGCTACTGGTCAGCAGGGGGCGCTCTTACACAGCAAACCTGCAGTCTTCTGCAGGCCTGGGCGGGGGTGGGCGGCGGAAAGCCTCCACTTTCTCTACAAGGCCTAGTTTTCTCAGATCTGAGAGTGACTGAAGAGAAAATGCAGCTCGTATCAGCAGGGGATGAGGATCCAGAAAGCAGAGGGCATGGTGACTGAAAGCTACCATTTCCTGTTTTAAGGATAGTTATCCATTCTCGGAGGCAAGACAACCACATGTACAACCAAACTGTCCCTAGCATGTCAGTATGGGAGAGTTACACAAAGGATAAGGGCTCACAGCCTGGTTTTTAATGTATATTAAAATGAATTTATTTACATAGTAACATGATGCCACAGAGTACACAGCAAAGTACCACAGCAAACCAAAGGGCAGCGCCATTGGTGACAGAAGGGATCAGTTATTAATAGATTTATACAACTCTAAAATATGTAAGTAGGAAGACGAAGCTCTAGAAAGAGCAAGAGAAACAAGATTTTCAAATACAGAGTGTGGGCAGTGCCACGGAGAAGTAAAGAGAGATCGGAATGAGGACTGTCATGATTCAAATCACTGAGATGGATGACATCTTGCTTCTGCCTTCATCTCATGCCAAAATTCCCTGCATTCATCAACAGAAAATTCTAGCCCGGTGTGTTCACACTCTTGAGAACGGGGAGGGGAAGGGATACCCAGGTAGTATCTGAAGCAGGCTTCCTGGATGCAGTGTGGTTTAACCTTTCAGCAATGCAGCCCTGAAGCCACAGGGCTGGTCCTACATTCAAGTTATCCAGAGCGCATACGCACACTAGCCACACACTAACGGGCAAAGGGATTTTCTGTACTACAATAATATTCATAGCAAAATATATAACTCTGTAGTTATGTTAGGTTAAAAAATTTCTGACTTCTTTTGATTCCCTGAAACGTTCTTGATTTAAAAAAATCCACGGGGTTGGTGAGTTGAGCAGGAACAGACTTAGAGGCTCTCAGCGTGGGAGGGATGTTGGGAATGCAGGCCCCTGTGGCCCACCTAGGCGGGCAAACCTTCCAGCAATGGCTGATGCAACATCTATTCTAATTTCAAACAGATGCAGAGAGGCAACAGCTGTATAGCACCTTGTACAGTCTGGGCACTTATAAATACTAAACGATGGTGATGCTGAATGGTAAACACCTCTGCAGGAAGGTTTATAAAAATGGTACAATATGTTAAGAAATTTCCCAAGAGTTCTTTAATCTTTTTAAGGTTATACTCTTAAAAAAACAAAACAAAAAAAACCCCCAAAACCCTCAGCTCATGGCATCATGTGGATCCAATGTCCCCAGGCTGAGGTCTGGGCAACACAGTTGTACTATAGGACTGGAAGAGCTTCTCCCTAGATACCAGGGACCTCACTGTCTGCTCTGGGCTTCTACCATCTTCATCATCATCATCTTCTAATATACAAAACAGACTGTTTAAAAAAACAGGTGCTTTTTAAAGGGTGGATTTATCAGCCGAATACCTTGCCATGGAATGTGTGTGAACTCCTCTCCTCTGGCATCTGTCACAACTCAATCTCATGGACTGAGAAGCATCAGGCTAGGAAAAGCTTGATTTCTTTGGTATAATCTGTCTAGGATCTTGTATTGCACCTCTTCTGACCTCCCTCAGGGCATCATTTTTGGTCCATGGAATCCCCACCTGTGATGTGGCTGTGAGCATGGACAGCTGGACTTCAGTGCACTCTACAGTAAGAGCAGCTCGTGGGTTTGTCTCACTTTGGGCCTTTGAGAATATGAGCTCCAATGAGGTAAATCTAATAACCCAGTTTCATGGGCAGCCATTCTGTTTGCTTATTAGACAGGACCAGAATCTTGAATCCTTATTCGCTAGTGAGGGAATGGAAAGCATGCCAGTGTCGGCCCAGGGAGTCAAGTTCCTCTTTCCCCTTCTCCAAGTATGCTCACGATTATGCATCTAGAGCTGCTGGGAATACAGTGTGGTATCCTAAATACATCCCGATTTCTGGGACTAGCCTGTAGTTTTTCAGATTACTGCTGATAAAAGGTAGGCAAAAATTTTAACTGCATGTTATAGCAAAACCAATTGTCAGGTTACTTCCCAGTTCCAAAGTAGTTAGAGCTCAAGTCTGCAGAGCTGGGTGTAATCTTTCTGTGCCCTACTTGCTAGTCTTTCATGGAAAGGTCTTTCATGGAAATTTTATAACACAATAAACTTTAAAATACAATTTTAAGTAGTTTTACTCCCAGAAATAACAGTAACCTTCCTAGAAGTTGAGATTTCTTGGCTTAGTTTTCTGTGTTCACAGATGTATTGAGTTTGGGAAGCAGACGGGCCCAATCTGACAATGGAGGTGCTCTGGCTCTAGTTCCTGGTGTGTTTTCTTTCCGCCCATGGACATCAGTAGGTAGGTGCGAGGGGTGATAGTGACCCTCCACCTCACCGAGTCCACCTTCTGAGGGCAAATCCTGAAGCCATACTCCTGGCTTCCAGTTCTAACTCAGCCTTAGGGTTGGTGGCCCTCATTTGGGATTGTCACATTGTTGTTCCACAGGTTATAATTGCTCTTTTCCTTGTCCTGCTGTCATTCTTCCTGATTAGCTTCTGTGTATTACATTAGTGTGCGCATACCAAAAGGGATCTCCTTCCTGGCACAGGATGATTCTGTAGTCTTACTTCTTTCTGCGGAACACTCTCAAACCTTCTTTCAAGACTAGGTTGCCACTCTAGCAAGGCACTCTGCAATGCGTTCACTCCTGCTCTTGCCTGCTCTAGCCACTGGCTTATCTCTCCAGCACCCACATGTGTAGGAGAGATTGTTCATGCTCATGTGGCTGAAGGAAAAATTCCAACATGGGCTTAACTGTTCAAACTCTTAACATAAATCGGAGAATCTACACTATAGACTTCAATAGAAAAAAAAAGATGTCCAATCAATATTGAAGACAATAATTTGATGTTACTTGAGAAAATTTAAAGTGCTATACTAGTCACATCCAAAACTCATATATATTATAATATGTATTATTATATATATATATTAAACTTGTGTGTAATTGTGTCTATAGATAGGATTTCTTTTCAGTTGATGAATTCAAAGTTCCTACCACAATTAAAATGGAAATGTAAAATATTTATGATAATGTTAGAACTACTGAATTTCATTATTTTGGAAAAATATTCTGAGGACCATCTGCTGTACGGCTTACCTAGAAATACAGTTCTTTTCTCTATTCTGTGCTAACCTGTAACACCCTCTTTCCCTCCCCCTCACATTCTTTGGCCATCACCCAGAGAAAATTAATGTAGCCACCTGTCTCTGGGAAGCCTGAGGCCCTTGTCTGACTAGCTGGCATTTCTCTTTTGCCCTTCACAAATGTGGACATAGAAACAGTACTAAATATGTGCAGTGTGGAGAGGTGCTCGGTTACCAGTGCTGTAAGATGGTGATAGTGGGGGTGTCCATGCTTGCTCTATGGTGGAGTAAAACAAAGGCTGAATACAAGTCATACGGGCAGCGGGGTAGGTAGGGGGACCAGATACCTAGAGACAGAGCAAATAGAGGGAGCAGGGAACATTCTGCATTAAATATGTAACCTCATTAAATAGTCAACATTTGAATTTACATGGGCAAGGCACCAGGAGTGTGACATTGAGAAAGTGTGTCTCAATTTGCAAGCTGCTGCAGGGTGGGTGAGGGAATGTGCTGGCTGCCGTGGTCAGTGGTCTGTGCGGCCAGTTCAGTGCATAATTAGGCAAAGGGTTATGTGCACATGGGCTATGCTAAGATGAACCAAATGCCAGGCTGCCAGGCAAGGTGCAGTCATGCCACAGGACATGGAGAGTGGACTGCTGGCCTGCAGCGGCATGCCCACTCCATACCTAGGCAAGACTCTCTTGAGAGCCCACCAGCCTTCTTTCCTGGGAGTCCTGTACTGTTGGCCAGGATGACAAAGACATCCTCCATGTGGAGCCTCACATATGCCATTCTCTTGAAAAAAAAAAAAAAAAAAAAAAGAAGCACAATAAAATACATTCTCCTTTCTTGATCCTCTTTGATATAGGTGAATCACATGAAAGGCTGTTACAAATGTTAAAAGTTTAGAAATTTCCAAGGCCACTAATATTCCATCTAAGTAATACCGTACAATCAATCTCGGCTTTAAGGAAACTCTGCACTGGTGGATGAGGGCCCCAGGCTCCCTGGTCACCTAGGTGCAGAGAACGCTCCTGTCAACCCTGCCACAGGGGCTTCTCTCCCAAAGGCCTGACCTCTACTTCCAGCATGCGTGTGCACGCACACGCAAGCACATACTTGTACACACACTCATACTGTTCGAGTGACTCTTGGGATTTCAAGGTTGAAGTAAACAAATACTCACAGTTCTGTATACAATAAGCACACACGCACACATGCACACTCAGGTGGAAGGAACACTTGTCTCTGCGCAATATGTGCTGAGGGAAGAAGGGGAAGGTATCTGTAGATCTGGCTTCAGGTGAAGTTGCAACATAAACACTGTAATATACAGCTAAAAAGTAGATACAAAGATTGCACATACATCCGTGGGAGAGGCGCACAGGCTCCTCGGCGGACAGCTCGCAGCCACCTGCCTCAGCAATCAGCCTTCCTGTGAGCTGTCCTCCAGAGCCATTTTAGAGTCGTAGGAGCATCGTGCCACTTACATCAGGAGAAAGTCTCTCTGGAAGAGGTCAGTATCTCATCAGTGGCCTACTCCCTGTCCCCTGCCTTTTGGCCATCCAAGTAGCCAGCCTCACAGTGTCATCTCAGGATATCTCAGAGCAAAGCTGACAGCCGTTTCATTCAGGGCTGTTGTCTACAACATTTGGTTGACTAGTTAACACTGGCTACTGATAGAAGGAAGCTAGCCAACTACTGCTCGGGGGAAAACTCTGATCCAGGCACTGCCAGCCCTGGCTGCCAACACTGACAGCTCTGACAGTAATCAAAGAGTACTTTAAACTCTGTTCCCTGGTAGCCCCTAGAGAATTGCACATGCAAGAAAATCATCTCCTCGTGTCCTGCCAGCTATTTATAAGCTCTGAACTGCGCTCCACCCTGCTGAGGCACTGGTGACACCTCCTTGGGTCAGCTCTGTAATGGGCTGCAAGTGGCTGATAAACACAAATTTCATCGGCAAGTGGGGACAGAACAGAGGTGAAGGAGAATCGGGCAGTGGCAGTAGAGGGGAGGCTATTAGGGCCATCCTCCATGCAGTGCACACATTTACTGATAATAGAAATGATAATGGGTCTGTGACCTACGGTGTAGGGATTGCTCCCTTTCTTTCCACTGTCTGCTGGAGTAGACACAGTCCCCAGTAACCAAAACTGGACAGATGCAAAGAATACAAATCCGCCTGGCAAAGACTCAGTTATTGATACCCTACAGGTAGAAGGAGTCTGTTGTGAGATTTATGGGATGATGACAGAGGTTGGTTACAGCTGGATATTGCTAGTGAGAATAAATATTTGTTTATGGAAAGACAGAATTGTGGAGGAGCTGGGCAAAGTTCACTGAGTTCACACCACAGGAGCTGTCCCTTCAAGGAGGTGCATTTTCATTTTTCACCTGTCTTTGAGAGACTATTGGGATGAAAGATGTTCCAAGGGAAGGAAACTGCAAGTTTGTACAGTTGAATTTGTGTAAAGTTAAAACAGAATCAGCTTTTCGCTTGATTTGGAGTTGTAGATGACCTTCTGATGGACCCATCTGTTTATGGACAGGGATGGAAGGTTTGTCTCTCTTCTTTCTTTGAACTGTGTACTAGGACAGGGATGTGCGGGGAAATGTGAAGAAAGTGGAATTGTAGTAAAAGTAGCATCCAGGCCACATTAACGGTGTTGCAGGATTTTCACAATACAACTGAGGGAGTCTGTAGTGGCAAAGGCTAGATACTGAGCACAAAGCCAGTCCTCGAGGCTGATCCCTGCCTCCCTGTCCAGGGCCTTCTCAGCAAACTTGATCATCAACAGTGTTCGCTTAATGTCCAGCCAGTTTTGGAGCAGGGTGTTCCTCTGCACTGGGCTCGGGGTGGTGGTGAATGTCTGGAAGAGATCTTCACGGGGGCCCCAGAGTAGACACTGAAGGATGCCTTTGGCATCAGAAATGAGGATGCGCTCAGAAGGGTTGGGATTCAGGAGGCAGCTGGCCAGCTGCTGCAGGCCCCGGGAGTAGAGGGAGCGGAGAGGGATGCGAGGCAGATCTGTGTGCGTGTACTCCCTCTCCTTCAGCTCTGGGTTCTCATCAAAGGGGTTGGACAGGTGCAGCATCTCGTAGATGAGGATGCCTGTCTGGAACTCATCACACTTTTTATATTGGGTGGCCGTTATGATCTCAGGGGCAAGGCGGGACTGGTCCCGGAGGATCTCAGGGTCCACTAGGTGGCTCTTCTGCTTGGCCTGAGAGAAGTTGCTCACAATAAGCCGCATGGGACAAAATGAGGTGAGGTTGGGCTCTGCCGGCCCAAGGCCCTGGGTGGCACTCCCAGGCTGGTGGTGGACAAGCAGCAGGTTCTCTAGGCGTAGATCGCAGTGAGTGACATGGTAGGGCTTGAGGTGCTCAAGGCCAGCACACAGCTGTAACAGCAGCAGACACACTTGCCTCTCATACACGTCAGGGCTTTTCCCATGAAAGGCCAGAGAGTCCCGCACAAAATCGGCCACAGTGAGATGGGGAACCTCTCTGGTGATGACCACGACATGGCTTCTCTGCTTCTTGCTGGTGACTCCCTGGCTGTCCTTCTGGGATGGCTCTGCTTCACAGCAGGACTCTGGGCTTTTCCCATCAGTTTCTCCTTTTACCTCTTCTTCACCCTCTTCCAATTCACTCTCTGCCTTCTCAGGGGCATCAGGATCCTCCCAGGGAAGCAGACGATTAGGGACCTCAGCAAGGAAATGCCCACAGTCCTGCTGGATGTTAAAATGGATAGCCAGACTCTGCCGGACAGCCAAGCTATGATAATACTGCTGAGATTCTTTAGCTTTGCTCTTACAGATCTGGAAAAAGAAAACAAATAACATAATTTGAAACACACACTTTCATAACCAGACTTATGATGTACTGAGGAGGATTAACCTGGATGGTTTAACCTTTAGGAACACTCAAATAGTGAAGTATTCAGAAAAGGCCATCAGTTATAAAAATCAACTCAAGATGGATGAAAGACTTACACGTAAGACCTGAAACGACAAAAGTACTAGAAGATAAAACAGGGAAAATGCTTCAGGATACTTAAAGGGGCAAGGATATTTTGGAAAGATCCCAAAAGCACAGGCAACAAAAGCAACAACAGACAAATGGGATTATTTTAAACTAAAATGCTTCCACACAGCAAAGGAAAAACAACGAAGTGAAGAGAACCTAAAGAATGGGAGAGTGCTTGCAAACTACATCCGACAAGTGGCAAAGAGCCAGAACGGATAAGCAAAGCAACCGTTTAAGAGCAAAAACAAATCAATAAAAATAGATAGAAACAGAAGTTGAAAAAACCACCACCAAGTAATCCCCTTTAAAAACGGGCAGTTGACTTAAATAGGCATACCTTAAAACATACAAATGGCCAAAAGGTATACGAAAAACAATTAACATCACTAATCATCAGGGAAAGGCAAATCAAACCATAGTATCACCTCACTCCCATTAGAATGGCTACTATCAAAAAGTCAAAAGGTAAGTGTTGGTGAGGATAAGGGAATCCACTATTGCTGGGAATGTAAATGAGTGCAGCTATTACGAAAAACAGTATGAAGTATCCTCAAAAAATTAAAAACAGAACCACTGTATGATTTAGTAATCCCACTCCTGAGTATCCATCCAAAGAAAATGAAATCAATAGTGTTGAAGGAACATCTGACCCCCATGTTCAGTGTAGCACAATTCACAACAGCCAAGGAATAGAAACCTGAGTGTCCATTGATTGATGAATGGAGAAAGAAAATGCGGCGTATATACATAAAAAAGATCAAAATTTTGTCATTTGTGACAACATGCATGGAACTAGAGATCATTATGTCAAGTGAAATAAGCCAGGCACAGAAAGACAACTGTATGATCTCACTCATATGTGGAATTTAAAAAGGCTGATTTCATAGAAATTGAGAGAACAGTGGTTACCAGAGACTGGAGAGGGAGGGAGGGATGAGAAATGTTGATCAATGGGTACTAAGAATACGTAGCAGAAATAAGGTCAGGTGTTCTAAAACGCAATAAGATGACTACAGACAACATACTAGATATTTCAAAAAACCTACAAGAATGGATTTTAAATTTTTTAACACAAATAAATATTATATGTTTAAGAGACAGATATGTTTACCCAGAGTTACCAGTTTGTGTGCCTAAATCTATCTTATGCCAAAGCCTGCTCTTTCCACTACACCCTGTGCCTCATCTGGAAAAAAAGAACAAAAATATAATTTTTACCTACTTTCTGTAGTGGTTTACAGCCCAGTCTTACATAGCAGGCCAACAGATGGCTCTTAATGTAGGCCAGGATACCTTACTGCATGTCTCACCATCCTTGTGTTAATGTCTCATTGGTCAGGAGAGTGATATACAACTGGCTCATTAAGCCAGACTCTCTTAACTTTTCAGTAAACATCACTGTTATGGTCACAACTCTGGCACATGATCATAGTTCACCGGCAGGGTAGGGGTAAACAGTTGAGAAAGTCATTGGTCTGACATTGTCAGACCAAAATCAACTTTCAATGGTAGGATTCTGAGTTTTATGTTCTGTACACAGGCATCACTGAATGCCCACAGTTAGGCAATATGACGTCTGAAAAAGAAATTTATCAAGTGGTTATGGATCAAGGCAGGGTTTTTTGATCAAAAAATCAGCCAAGTATTTCTAGTCTCAAAGGCTAGAAAAGAAAAATGTAAATAAAATCCCCCCAATGGGTTTATCCTCATGAGATAGAGTGGCAGATTGTGAATGAGTCTCTCAGGCTAGTTCATAGGGGTTCCTTTACAACTCTGATCACAATTCATGTCCCACACTTCCTCCTCAGCAAGATACCACCGTATTTCAGATACCAAAGCCCTACCCCCAGCAATAAGCACTGCAGTGTGTACACTGCCTGTTTCTAATAGTAATACAGAAAAGGAGCAAAAATTTAAAAAGCATTTTCTAGTCATTTTTATTTAAAAATAAAAAATATGTGGGACTGGAGCGGTAGCTTGGCGGTTATGGTGCTTGTCCAGCATGCCCGAGTACACAAGTTCAAACCCTGAGTACACAAGTTCTAACCCCAGGACTACATATACAATGAAGTCTTGGAGCAACGAAGGCCACATGAAAAATTAAATAAAAATTGTTTCTCTCTTTCTCTCTCTCACTGTCCCTCTCTCTTTTAAAAAAAATATGTACATTTTTCTTAGGAGGATGCCCATGAGCCCCCAGTTCTGAAAAGCAGCATGCTCTTATTTCTATTCAAACAGCTATTAAAAAGAAAAGAAAGACAAGTGAGTCTCAGAGGACAAGAGCACCAGTTTCTTATTTACTGGACTCATTATATTTAAGACTTGACATCACCAGTCAATGCCATGGAAAAAAGTATGCATGCATCTGTTGAAATTTCAGAAAAGAAACTCCTTCGAGTCTTCTACCATCTATCTGATGAGACCAAGAAATGCTTTACATGAAGCTTTTTTTAAAGCAAACTTCTGGTCTTGAAACAGATGTCCTCAGGGGGAGTTCAAGTTCAGTCATATCTTTCGGAAAATACTATCTTTAGAAAGCTCTCCAAGTCTTAGCACGTAGGGTATAATACATAATCCTATATGTTCATCAATCACATGAATTTTTTTCTATAATGCACTGTTGGCAATATTTCATATTTATGTGTCACCAGGTATTTAAAAATTCTATTCCAGTCATAATTTAGTTGTATAGGAGTTGGATCTGGCATATGACACCATTAACCTCATGGCCAGTTTAAATACTTTGCTCCATATCACAACATTGCTTGCTGGAATTAAAGTTCAAGGGTTCCAACTCCTTAGTCTTTCAAAAGTCTATCAAATATCATTGACTTTAGTTGAATGAAACTGAAAGTTAAACTCCAGCTGTCATAATGTGGAAAGGACACTCACAAAGGACTTAGGTGGCCCGGGATGTAGTCTCGCCAATAGCTGTGTAACCTTGGGCATGTCCACTTAGTTTATCTATGTCTCAATCTCCCTAGTAAAGGGAATAATATAAAGAATACTGAAACCTACCTCACAGGGCAGCTGTGAAGATTACATGGGATCAAGTATGTAGAGTACACCTGCATACTAGAAGCTATGCAAATGCAACACTGATAATGACTTACACAGCTGGCAAATGTTAAAAGTGATGCCATCTTATAGAATCTTCATATTTTTTTCAAAGGGGACAAGACAAAAAAATATATATTTTTTTGAGTCCTAAGAGCCACTTGCCATAGCACTCAGGCTCTCTGACCATGGGTTTGATAGAGGGCAGCTAAGGAACAACTGCTAAAAGTCTATGCCAGGTTCACCCCCAACAACTTAAAACTAGTGTATGGTCTAGTTTAAGCTAGGCCAACCTCAGACTAAGAGAAAGAATAGTTTGATTAAGTTTGTAGTTTTTATTATGCCAAGTCATACTGAAGAGAACTCACCACCTGGTAGTTTAACATCAGAAAGCAGATCTGATTGTGATATTCTAATTTCATTTAGATTCACATGGACACAGACATATACATTTTTATAAGGTCCTCCAGAGCTCTGGGAATAGATAAGAACATGGGTACTACAACCAGAATTTATGTTTAGCTTCACTGATCAACTTGAGATAAAGGATCAAAGTGATTCACGAAGAAGAAATGATAAATTGTTGCACCATGTTGGATGCTCTGAAAGAAAATGGTCTGCCTAGATAGCCAACCCGCATAGGTGGCACTTCCTTATCTCTTCATTTTTACAATACACAGACAGGCTGAAGAATAATGGGTCTCTCTAGTTTAAGGGCAAAAGAAAACGGGAGAAGACTGGAATGTAAAAGAGGGGAAAACACTAGGGCTTTTAATTGGTTCATAACCATGAAACAAGTTACAACCCAAACACAGACCTAAGGAGATTTCCATAACAGCATTTCATACAATGAGTATCTCATAAATCTTTATTATGGAGCCTACAATGATGTTAATTTAGGTAGGAGAATTATATTATTTTATGCACCATTTTTCAAATATTAATAACTTGACTCTTTTTGTTAAAAAAAGAAACAACTCAAAAATGACCTGACTTCAGATGATAAATTTCTAGTCCAAAACTTATTTCAGAAAACAAGCTACTCTTTCCAGAACAAATGGATAAGTTTTTTTTTTCTTCTCTTACCCAATATTTTCTCTACCAGGGATCAAAATAACTTCTTCTTGGCTTCTTATTTTCATTTATCTTTCTTGAAAGGAATTCACATTCTTCCCTTACAAAGCATAGATGGATTGAACCAGAGAAATCTTAAGATTCCACTTCCCAAACAGAATGATTCCCACAGGACTCCTAGGCTCCCCCAATTTAAAAATAGGAATAAAATAAGAGTCAAAATGGTCTCATCTTTTCATGTAATAATCCCTTTTCTTCTTTGTGCGTATTGCTGGGGACTGAACACAGGACCTCATGCATGCCATGCAAAGTGCTCTGCCACTGAGCTACACCACAGACCAAGGTTCCATTTTTTCTTTCTTCTTTCTTTCTTTCTTTTTTAAAGTAAGAATCAATTTTATTTATTTTTTCTGTCTGGTTTTTGTTTCTGACATTTAGTTGTGTAGGTGGTGCTGGGGTTTGAACCTGGATCCTTGCTCATGCCAGGCAAGCATTTCAACCCCTAAGCCACTGTGTAAGCCCAAGATTCCTTTTTATAATGGAAAAAAATCACCGTGTGTATTTTTCACTATGTTGGGAAAACCTACTTAAAATGCTGCCCGTTTTGGCAGAGTCTGTGCTTGTCTACTTTCTCTGAAAGGCAAGAAAAACACTTTTAGAGCCTGAGCCACAGAGACACTAGAGGGAGCTGCAATGTCAATATCCAGGCCTCATTTACTTGTTAACTGTGTGGTAGGAAAACCAAACTAGGCTCTGGTGAAGGGTGAATCTTTTTGTAAAATTCATCATGGGGCTGCTTTCTGGAAAATTTTTTGGTTCTATGAAGGTGATAATGGCAAATGCATGCAAAGGAAACACTGCCTGTGACGAGCATGAACAGAATAGAAGACCACCCTGGTCATGGTAACCTTGTCTGCTTGAGCCACTCGTCAGAGGAACATGACATGGCAGGTGGCATTCCTACCATGTGAATAATGTACTGTTGCAAAAATGGGGGCTTCAAGGAGAAACTGGGCACGTGGTTGGGTTAATAAAGATCAGTGAGGGGCTGGAGTGGTGGCTCAGTGGTTACAGTGCTTCCCTGGAATGTGCGAGGATGTGAGTTCAAACCCCAGCACCATGTATGCAACGAAGTCTCAGAGCAACAAAAGTCACATGAAAAACTAAATAAAATTGATCGTCTCTCTCTTTTTCTCTGTCTCTTTCACTGTCCCTCTCTCTAAAAAAAAAAATTATATAAAAAGAGGATCTGTGTGAGGACACAGAAAAGAAAGGAGAAATACTAGTTCCTACCAAGTGAGCATTTACAAGTATCTGATGGCTGCTCAGTACCTCCACCTGTAAAGCACAGCACCCTGAAGCAATCCAACAAGACTCCCAAATACAGGCGAGGGTACTCTAACCACTGACCAATCATTTGTCGGGCAATGGAAAACAAAACAAAACAATCCCCCCATATTTCTAGAATCAGAGCCAAATTACTCTCCTGATCCCTTCTCAGAGCCAGGTCAAAGCATGTGACACTTCACAAGCCTGATCTTGGCAGACAGATGGAACTTGACAAGGGTTCCTTACGTCTAATCTCAGAAGTTTAATTCCAAACATTCATTTTAGTTCAGGGCCTCATTTTCTGTGTTGCTCATGGCAACTGCTCTGCATACCTTTGAGGCAAATTTGCCATTATAAAGCACTTATGTTGGTAAAAAGAATCTCAACCTAGACAGATAACTTTTATAAAGTGCTGTAAAGCTGCATTCCCAGCAGCAGGGAGGGAAAGGACAACATGTATGTTTAATACTGCTGACCGTCCACCTCTGTTTTGCTCCATAACTTGCCTTTGACTACCACAAAACTTTTTCATTAAGCCTCCCTACCTCTCATGTGATTGCCCCTCAAATGTACACTGCACGTGACCACAAAGCCATCATTGAAGAAATATGTTACCACTTGCCTATATAAACTCGGGATAAGGGCCCTGGCCTCACATCCAGTTCCAGCCTTACTTCCTACTTCTTCTCCACTTGTGCTTAGCATACTGAACTATCTGCAGCCTTCCCTTTTCACCTGATTCATCTGAGATTCCTAGTCATTCTTTCAAAGCTCTTCTCATATATTACTTCTGTTAGGGAAAATGCTAAATACTCTAAAGCTCTTAGTTCTACATCTCTCTTATTATAGTTGGCCCACTGATACCTTAAGAGCAGACACTTGTATCTTTGAGGGTCTAACACAGGACAAGGCACACAGCACACACTTGACATGTGCATACAAAACACGGAGAAAAGGGTACATCTGGTCCAGTGTGGCCATATGGCTTATTTACTCAGAATGGCTAGAAAATATGAGCAGTTTTTATGAAACAGATGGAAGTTGGCAAGGTGATGGGGAGGGGGCAATGGCAGACAATCTGAATAACAAAAACTTATGAATGACCTGACTATACAATCCAGTAAAATCAGATCAATGAAGGCTTCCTGCTGAGTCGAGGCTGCCCTGGAGGCTCACTGATTTTGCACTGCACAAAATGACATAGCTCTTCATCATTCCATTCAATTTTCTCTCCTTTTCCCCAAAGGAAGCAATAATTACAAATACAGGACTCTTTAAAAATGTTCTACATTAGCTTTTATTTTTCCATTATGGGCCCAGTGTGTCTTCAGCCTACTTCCACTTTATCAGCAGGGAATCTCATTTCCATCTCATACTAGGCATTTTACAGTGCCTCAGTGAACCTTAAGTGAAATGGATATTGTAGGGAATGAATTGTAGAGAGACAAAAATGAGAAACACTGACGATCACACACATTAGACCATCTGTGCTATTCTGTTGTGTTACCCAAAACCACAATTGCAAGTGGAAGAGAGTGCAGAATGAAAACCTTCTAAATTGATACCCAGTATTTGCTAGAATCTCACTTGAAGAATACAGGCTCATTACTGATTCACATTCATTTCTTGGTGTGTCTGGGGGGAGTACTGCTTTACTTGCAACTACACAGGTAAGACCCCCCGCGTAGTCAATGCTGTTTCAACTTTATTTAAAAAGGATTAAGTGTTTAACATATAAAATGCTCTCTGGACCCAAATTACTCAGGACTCCATACCACAGCATTCTGCTATGAGACCTGTCAGGTAAGTCAGGTAGTTTTAACAGCTTGAATTATTGCAAAAATGTTCACATGCCCAAGAAACCCATTTTGGAGCCTAGAAGAGAAATTCAAGAAGGCAACTCTATAAAATTTCATCATTTTATTTGTGACTTGTACTTATCAAATCTTTTCACTCCCTCAGCATGTAATCAAAAGAAAGTCACTTGTATTCCTGAGCCAGTAATTCAGGCAGACAAAATGATGGCTTAGTACATTCACACGAGAGAAACTGAGGCACAGCAGCTCAATAACCAGCTCAGGGTCCAGAATAGGAACTCAACTAATTTGAATTGCAATTTGTAATTCCCAATGTCCTTCCATCTCATTAATTAAAGGCACAATTCCCTTTTCCTACTAGACAATTCATTTTAATTTCAGGTTTACTGAGCATCCCAAACCTCTCCTTAATAAAGCAGTTTCCAGCTAAGACTCTGGCACCTCTGTAAGCACTGAGTCATGAAACGGAGTGGACAATAATCTAGGATGGCTATGTGTCTGCAGTTAGCTGCTGATCAATCACTTTCTGTAACATTTCAATGTTGGGCATGTTTGTGCTGAATTATGAAAGTGGAAGTGGTTTCCCATCTAGTTTTTCCTTACTACTAAGTTAGTAATTAATTGCCTGTGCAGATAGTCTGAACTAGTTGTAAATTCCTACCAATCACAGTTATTCCTGTTAATGCTTTTTCATTTGGTGTCTCAGCATCCACCCAAATGAGATAAATGGAGACTGGAGTAAAAAATGCAATAAAAGATGCGGGTCCCCACAGTTCACCTCTACTTTATTACAAGCTTTTAACAAGATTCTGGTGTAGCTGGAAGAAAGCAAGCAGCCCCAATCTTGTAATAGGTAAGTATATATTTTCACTGAGTTTTGTGTGCCCTATACTTGAGAACAAAGACTTGGGCTACTTTAACAGGACAAGATACCTACTACTCCAATCTTAGAATTGTTGGGAGGAAAAAGCCCTCAAAAAGTTATATTTTTTTACTTACATGAGATTTTTTAAGCATCTTCTTTAAAAAAAAATTTTTTTGCTGTAGATGAACAGAATACCTTTATTTTATTTTATTTTATTTTTTTATGTAGTGCTAAGGGCTAAGGATCGAACCCAGTGCCTAACATGTGCTGGGCAAGTGCTCTGCCACTGAACTACAACCTAAACCCCTAGCATCTTCTTCAAAGTAGCTTTATCCAAATTTATTATGTGGTCTCTGATGGCGGGCATTTGTTAAAAAATGATATCATGAGAGAAGTGGTGGTGGTGGGGGGAAATGTCTCAGGGAGATCAAGCCATGATTGTAGAAAATGTCCACCCTACTTGCTGTCATTTATCCATTTGAGAACAATACTTAAGCAAAGCAGGGTCAGTTTATTGACTATTGTGATTAACAAGAAATGTTCTACCAAGGAGTCGGGAGGCAGCCTGCCATGAAGCTACTGTTCCTATACAGAAGTGACTGTTCTCTCTGGCCTGTTTCTTCCTGTGTAGAAAGGTGTAGGCCCTTCTAAAGTTGGCTTTTGTTTCCTGAGAATTATGGGTTTGGTCATGACTAGTCAGATTCTTGGAGAGGGAGAAAAGCAAGGTGAACTTTATTTAGAGAACAGGAAAGTTAAGCTCATGCTTAAGTTTATGTTCTGTTTTATTTAGAAAGCAGGGAAGTTAAGGGCTGGAGGCCAGCCAGCATGCAGCCCACAGAGACAGACGGTCTAATCTGCTGGGTGGTGGTTTGCCAATTGGTGAGGAGAGGATAAAAGAAGACATGGTTGAGACAGAAATAGGAGTTGAAGGTAAAATAGTGTTGGGGACTCAATTTGGCCTTTCCTTTCCCAAAATACTTTAAAAAGAAGACCAAGTTCACTGGCTGTACGGCTTCGCCATTCCCCTTCCCTTCTCTCTGCTTTGGTATCCTTCCCCATTATCACAGAGACTGTATCCTTGAGAATTACCAGGGATTGAACTCTTGACTTCTTCTTAGTTCTTTCTGCTCAAGCCCTCTGCAACTATGAACATGGTGGCCTGTGGGACCATTGCTACTGCATTTTTAACTGCTCTTGCTTTGGGCCTCTTAGATGTGGAGGTTTCCCCCACTTTATAGACTCTTCCACTCCAATCTCATATATCCCACATCTGGAACTAAATCAAGTTATGAGAGACTAAGAAACTGCGTTTGTAAGCTTGGCCTCTCTTCTGCACACCATCTTCAAAGTTTTATCTGGCTACTGGGCTTCTCTCAACTTGGCTGACCCATTTGTATGTCCCATAGTGAGCTCATCTTTCTGGCTTTTCTGACTTGCATTTCAACTGGCATCACCATTCTTTTGGGGTTGTTCTACCTTGAAATTTTAGCACTGCTGCTCTCATTCCACATTTAGCCATTGACCAGACACGGTCTACTGCCTTTCTCAGCTCCAGAGTCACCATGCCTTTTCCTTCCCTTTGTCCTATTCCAGGGTCTCATTATTATTTAGCTGGATATTGTAATAGCATAATAGCATAATGACTAACTTTCCTGTTTCCAGTCCTTTGGCTTCTTCCACCACAGTTTTCCTCCAGAATCATTAATCTTACATTACTTGTTTAAAAATCCTTAGCATGGTGATGGGGATGTAGCTCAGTGGTAGAACACTTGCTTAATGTGTGCGAGGCCCTGGGTTTGATCCCCAGCACCACAAAAACAAAAGTAAAAATACTTAATGGCTTCCTACAAAATATAAAAAAAAGTCTAACCTCTTTATTTTTAATTAAAAATGTATGTAAAAATATATTTTGCAGTACTGGGGACTGAACCCAGAAATGCTCTACAACTGAGCTATGTCCCCAACCTTTTTTTATTTTTTGAGAGTCTTGCTGAATTGTCCAGGCTGGCCTTAAACTTGCAATTCTATTGCCTCATTTCCCAGAGTAGCTGGGATTACAGACATGTACCACCATGTCCTGTTAGTCTAATCCCTTAAACTTGTCATTCAAAGCCTCTAACTTTGGTCCTCTTTAGTTTTTATTTTGAAACAGGACCTCATTAAATTGCTTGGCGCCTTACTAAATTGCTGCAGCTAACCTTGAAATTGCAGTCCTCCTGCCTCAACCTCTAAAATCCTGCCCAGCTGGTCCTCAAGATTTCCATAGCCTAATTTCCCACTATTCTCTCCATGGATTGTATTTACCACAAAGAACAGTGTAAAATAAACATGAGAGGCCCTTTCTTACCAGCCCTGAGGTAAGTGTTAATGATTTCTTCTATCCATTAATCTTCATTCATTTTTTCATCTCTCTACACTACTTCTGACCCTTTGTTTGAAAGTCATTTTGGGGGCTGGAGTGATGGCTCAGTGGTTACGGAGCTTGCCTGGCATGTGTGAGGATGCAGGTTTGAACCCAACACTGTGTACATAATGAAGTGTCAGAACAATGAAAGCCACATGAAAAACTAAATAAAATTGATTCTGTATTTCTCTCTCTCACTGTCCCAATCTCTTTGGGAAAAAAAAAAGAAAGAAAGAAAGAAAATCATTTTTGTCTCCTTTTAGGAGACAAAGCTCCTTGAGGGTAAAGCCTTTTGAGTTATTCATGTATTTCTATAAACCATACAAACATCACAATGTTTTTATATAGTAAATGTTTTTATAAAGGTCAAGATATTTATCAAATGCCTACCATGTACACGATATTGCAACTAGATGCCTAGGACATAAGGATAAGCAAGCCATGGTTCCCATCACGGAGAGGTCAAATGTGATAGTCAGGAGGAGAAGCATGTTCCTGTAACTGTATAGTGGTAGTATTGCCTAATTGTACAACTTATCATGATGACGAGAAATCCACCAGGTACCTTGTAGGTATATAGGAAGGCGCTAACAGCATGTTCTCAGGCAACTACAGAGCTGGATTCTTTATGAACAGATACAAACTTTCTAGGTTCATGAGAAGGGAATGGAGGAATAAGTAATTATCATTTACTGAATTCTTCACTTTGTGCCAAATGATGCTCTGAGCACTATCTATACACATTATATACATCTATCTATGTATATAGATGTGTATTTGTATGAACATATATAGATGTTATATACATACATACATTATGTGTGTATAAAAACTCCTGTGATTTTGTTTACAGTGGCTCTAAGATGAATGAAGTGTTTTTTTTCCATTTTACAGATAATGCACTGGACTTAGAAATGGCAAGTAACCAGGCCAAAGTAACAGCTAATATATAGCTAAGCCACACATTTAAGCCCAGTTCTGTCTGAATTAAAAGCCCAATTCTTAACCACTTTATCAAAAATCCTCAAATTTTATTTGTAGCCACCACCTGAGGGAGGCCTGCTACAATGCTGGTGCCCAGGCTTCGCTGCCAGTGATTCCAGTTCTGTAGATACGGAAATGATGCTTTTAGTTAGAATCCCTCGGGTAATTCTGAAATAGGTCATCTGCAGCTCACAATACAGAAGCTCCTCATTGTATCATATTGCCTCCCAGGAGTAGGGCAGTCCAGACAGAGGAGACAGCATGTGCAAAACCCAATGAGCATGAAATAGGAGCTATTGATAATTTATGCTAGAGGACTGGACTACAGACATGAATAGCTAAGGAAACCCATGCCTTCAAGAAACTCAGTGTGAAATGATCCAAAATCTTTAACGCTTTTGTGTTTTTTTTAAACCACAAACATATTATGACATTATTTTTAAACAAAACCAAATCACCTATAATTACTATCACTCTAATAGAGGAATCATTTGCACATTATCATTCTGTAGGTCAATTTTTTTTTTCCTTACCTCCCCCGCCCGCCCCTGTAGGTCAATTTTTTAAAAGTTATGATCATACTGTTTGGTATTCTATGACATTTTATAACAAACGTTTTTCATTTTATATAGTCTTCATAATTACTACTTTTAATGGCTACAAATATTCAACTGGGCTGATATGCTACACTTTAAGAAATTGTTTCCTTAATATCAGGAACTTAATTTGTTTTCAATTTTTGGCAGCACTGTAATTGTTGAGGCAGTTACATTTTGTAGCCTTTCATAATTAAAAAAAAAAGATGTTTACATCTTTGAAGTAATGAGAAAGAAAATATCTAAGGATAGAACCTATCTAAATATGCTCAGGATAAAGCCCCATATTAAATAATAACAGTGAACTATGGAAAGTGGTACACTAATTTTCCATGATTGTTAATAACAAAAATACATTATTACATTTATTTTAGTTTATAAAAGCAGTTTCACTACATAAACACGTGCATTATAATGCTCTTATGAGGGTAGTAGGGCAGTCAGTTACCACTGATGTAAAAACCCAGAGAAGTTACATGACCTGCATTAAGAAAACAGGGAGGGCGGGAGGGACGGAGAGAGAGAGAGAGAAAGAGCGAGCACGTGCAAGAGAGAGAGATATTCAGAACTTGAACCCAGGTCAGATGACTCCATAGTTCTTTATTCTGTTCTTTAATGCCTTTTAGTTTAAGACCAACACAAATAATAATGCTGTTCATGTTGAATAAAAACTATTATAAATAGGAAATAGGAAAACTTTCAAATGTAGGTAAAGTCCTGAGTTAAAACCACTTACTTTATAACAAATACAACACCTATTATGGACTGAACTGTTTGTTTCCTTGCCCCCCATTCCTAAGCTGGGGGTGGGGGAATGTCTCCAATAGGACTACATTTGGAGACAGGTCCAATAAGGAGGTAATTAAGGCTAAATGAGGTCATGAGTGGGATCCTGATATGAATGGTGTTGGTACAAGAAAGTGACTCCAGAGAGCAGCTTGTTCTCTCTCTGTGATGTTAGGATCCAGTGAAAAGGTGGCCATCTTTAAGCTGAGAAGAGAGTCCTCACCAGAACCCGAGCCAGCCACAACCTTGATCTTGGGCTTTCCAACTTCAAGAACATGAGAAGATAAATTTCTGGTGTTTAAGTTATACAGACAGCCTGAGCCAATTAAGACTGGAATTTTGATACTGAAGGGTGGGATGCTACTGTAATATATATTAAAAAATGCAGAAGCAACCTTAGTACTAGAGAAAGGCTAGAAGAATTTTGAGATTACTGTTAAAAAAGCCTAGATAACCATGGGCAGCCAGATGT
>PVKS010002419.1:68857-118793 GCA_004027875.1 Aplodontia rufa
GATGTTATAAATATGCATGTTAAAGGCAAGTTTGGTGAGACTTCTGATGGAAATGAGGAACATGTTATTAGAAACTGGAAGAAAGGTGATTCTTTTAATGAAGAGGCAAAAAATTTGGCCCAAATGTGTTCTAGTGTTTTGTGGAAGAAAGAACATGCAAGAGACAAAATTGAATTTTTAGCTGAGGAGATTTTTCTTTTTCTTTCTTTCTTTTTTTTTTTTTTTTTTTAAGAGAGAGGGAAAGTGAGAGAGACAGAGAAAGAGATAAACAACTTTATTTAGTTTTTCACATGGCCTTAGTTGCTCCAACACTTAGTTATGTACATGGTGCTGGGGGTTGAACTCGGGTCCTCGTGCTTGCCAGGCAAGCGCCTAAACCGCTGAGCCACTGCTCCAGCCCCTCTTTCTCTCTCTTGAAAAAAAAGAGACACTACTGAGATTTCATATCACTCTAGTCAGAATGGCAATTATCAAGAATACAAACAACAATAAGTGTTGGTGAGGATGTGGGGAAAAGTGTATGCTTATACATTGTTGGTGGGACAATCACTCTGGGAAGCTATATGGAGATTCCTCAAAAAATTAGAAATGGATCCACCATTTGACCCAGCTATCTCACTCCTTGGTATATATCCAAAGGATCTAAAATCAGCATCTGGGGTTGGGGATTTAGCTCAGTGGCAGAGCGCTTGCCTAGCATGCGCAAGGCCCCAAGTTCAGTCTTCAGCCCTGAAAAAAAAAAAAAGAAGAATAAAGAAAAAAAAAAGGAAAGAAAAAAAAATCAGTGATGCAGCCACATCAATGTTCATAGCAGCACAATTCATAGTAGCTAAACTGTGGAGCCACCAAGGTGCCCTTCAACTGATGAATGGATAAAGAAAATGTGGCATATATACACAATGGAGTACTAGCCATAAGGAAGAATGACTTTATGTCATTTGTTGGCAAATGGAAGGAACTGGAGGATATCTTGATAAGTGAAATAAGCCAGTCGAGAAAAGCCAAAGGTCAAATGCTCTCTCTGATATGTGGAAGCCAACCCCAAGTAAAGGAAAGAATGGAGGAATAGACAAAGGGGAAGGAAATGGAGGGAGGAGGAATGACAGGGAAAGTTCAGGGAATTAATCAGACTTAACTTTCCTACATTCATATATGAACATATCACAGTGAATCTCATCAACATGCACATCAACAATTCACTAAATTAAAAAAATATTAGTAAATAACAAAGATCAGCAGAGTGGAGGGAAGAGAAGGGGGAGGGGAAATGCTGGGGACTGAACTGAAATAAGTTATACTCCATGCTTTTATGATAATGTCAATGTTTATCCTAGTGACATGTATATCAAAAAAGAACATGGGGTGAGGGGAAGGGAGGAGAAGGGGAAATACTGGGGACTGAAATAGAATAAGTTATATGCCATGCTTTCATAATTTTGTCATATGTTCTGACGTCATGTATATCTAGAAAGAACCAATAATAATAATTAAAAGAAAAAAAAAAAAGAAAAGACACTGCCAGTTTAAATCAAGAGAAGAATGAAAGAAGGAATGAAAGAAGTAGGATGGAATGAAAGAAGGCTTCAAGACTCCTTGGATTCTGCAGATTACACCATGGAACTACTTAGCTATGAACACACATTTTTCTTCAAGGAAAGGGACGAGGGGCTGAGCAGTGGCTCCATGGTTAGAGGGCTTGCCTGGTATGCACAAGGACTGGGCTTTGAACCTCAGCACCTCATACACCACTAAATGTTGGAAAAACAAAAGAGGAAAAAAATAAAGTTGATTCTCTCTCCCTCTCTTAAAAAATAAAAGAGGAAAGGGATAGAATGACCCCAAAGGTGATAAAGAGGCATCAGGCTGCTCTTCCCATCCCAGGTCCAGTGGGCAAGACTGTTCCCCCGCCTTCAAAGGTGGGGTTCTTTCTCTAGATTTAGAAGGCCAGGATGGCTATGAGCAGTGCCTCAGGAGAGGAGACACTTTCAGAGCCACAGCAGTGATGCTGCCACCCCACTGGGCCTAGAGGGCAGAGTATCAGACCAAGGAGAATTATTCTCCAGTTTTAAGGTTTAATGGAAATCGACTTGCTAGATTTTGGGCTTTTGGGACCCGTCACTTCTTCCCTCCATCCTTCTGATTTCTCCCTTTTGTAATATACCATGACTTGGACTTTAACAATTCATTCTGAAATAAGACTTCGGAGGTTGCTGGGGTGTGTTTACATGTGATAAGGACGTGACTTTGAGAAAAGGGAGGACAGAATGTGATGGACTATGTTGTGTTCCCCACTTCAACTCCTGTGCTGAAGCTCTAACTCCCAATGTGACTGTATCTGGAGATTGGGCCTACAGAGTAGTGATTAAGGTTATATGAAGCCCTAGGTTTAGGGACTTGCTATGGGTTAGATATGAGGTATCCCTCAACAGCTCATGTGTGCAAGAAATACTCTTCCTCTTTCCTTCCCCCCACTCTGATTCCTGGTGTCTTGACCCCAGGAGCTTTCCTCTGCCACACTCTTCTGCAAGGGCCTTACCTCGGACCCTGAGGAATGGAGATGGCCATAGATGGACTGAAACCTCTGCAAATGTGAGCTCCCAAATAAACTTTTCTTCCTCTAATTGTTCTTTTGGATCTTTTAGTCACAACAGTGAGAAGCTGTTGATACAATACGTCTGGTATCCTTATAAGAAGAGACACCAGAGCATTTATTTACTCTTGCTCTCTGCCTGCTAACCATGTGAAGACACAGAGAAGGTGGCTGTCTACAAGCCAGGAAGAGCCCTCACCGGAAATTAAAGAAGCTGAAAACTCAGTCTTGGACTTTTTGGCCTTCAGAAATGTAAGAAAATAAATTTCTGTTGTTTAAGCCATCCAGTCCATGGTAATGTTATAACAGCCTGAGCAAACTAAGGTAACACACGAAATAAAGATTTCAGTACTCTATGACTGCAGTGGATCGGCAGGGGTAGAAGTAGTATCCTTTGACTTTCAGACCACTAAATTCTAGTACTGACTTTCTTTTGCAACATTTTAAGAAATAGTCACACCTATTAGCATACTTTAAATTGCAATAGCATGAGAAGAGATATTTTATGAAGGCAAACAGTAGAAACAATTGTTGCATATGGGCCAGACTGCTGGTCTCTTTTGGTTATCTCTGCGAAAGGAGGGTTCTCAGCATCTTTATAGTTTATTATGCTGTACAATAAGTTGGGCATCTCTGGAAACACATAAAGGATCTTCAAAGAGACTTTTATATTTAGCATTTACTGTAAAACATTCTTTCCCAAACCTGCCAGCAACTCCCAGTATATAATCACTTGCCACCTGTTCTTTTGAGATTGCTTTTGCATCATTATAAGCAAAGAAATCAATACCAGACCATTGATTTAGGAAAGAGACAAGATTGCATGGCAATAATACATAAAGTTAGCCGAGCCCTACTTCTCAATTGTTTTCAAAGAACAGATAGTTCAATGCCGTTTCTCAAATAGGCACTCATTCTGCATTGGTGATCTTGTAGCAATAAAGACACAAGGCATATAAAGCACTATAACCACAATTGACATAACAGCTCTTGAGTGCTACACAGAATCTCAAAATGCCTTTTTAGATTCAATAGTAATAAATTAAGTGGAGCCAGATTCTTTCTCTGCAGCTTACCCCTCGGTTTAATTTTAAAAGTATAAGCTGGCCTCCGCAGGGTCACTGCTAGCACCACAAGATGGTCAATAGATATAGAAGCTGCAAGTGCAGAGAGTAGTGACTGAGGATCTGATCCAAGCCTACATTCTGTCTTGATAGACAGATAAGGCCAATTGTTTACTTTATCCATTAATTTACCAAGATACCATCTGGTCTTTCTAAGCCAAATTAACATGTAAAAGCCATTTAGATATGTTAATTGGTTTTGAACCAGTGAATAGAAAAAAGGGAGTACTGGAAGGGAGAATATTACCTCTAGGTTACATAGAGCTTTTGTTTCTCAAAACCTTTTCACCTGCATTATCTTACTTGATCCTCATCTCAACCCCATAAAGTAGATGGATTATTATTATAACATCTAAAAAGAGAAGAAACTGAGACCCAAAGATTGTTATTCTCTTGAAGTAGGGAAGAAGCTAATGGTAGTGAAAGAAATGACTACTCATCGGGGCATTTTGTTCTCTTTAAACCAAGCAACAGCCCCATATGATAGGTACTATTATTGACAAAGCTACTAAACTGCAGTCAGGATCTGAATCCAAATCTTTTGGACATCATAGTCCACAACATGTTTATTATAGTGGCAAAACATAGCTTACTGTTAAAGTGAATATAACTGTGCAAGAATTCTCAATGTCAAGTGCTCTGGACATTTTGAAGAAGTGGGTTGTCTGGAATGGGTGGTATACATGTAAGAAATTAATATGTGACACATCATGGAAAAATATAGTTGTGGATTCAGAGATATGTGTACATATCTCCGAATATAGATATAGATTTAAATTCTAGCTGTACTACTTGCTAGCTATGTGACCCTAAGCAAGTTAGTTTACTTGTCTGAGCTCCATTTTCCTTGTGTATCAAATGGAAAAAAAAAAAGATCTTAACCTCAAAGTTGACATGAAGATTATAAAACGAAGTTTCCTGGCACATCAATAAATATTTGTTACCTTCCTCCATTAAAATGTTTCTCTGGCAAGCAAAGGAATTACAGACAAAGGTCTCTTACTTGGTAGAAACTAAAGACAGAAATATGGAGAAGGCACATAACAGGTACGAGTACCTTTGTGACTTGCAAACAGTCACAAAGAGTCACAGCTCAAGGACTACTTCCGTTAAGAAGACTTCTCTGACTTCTAGAGTCTGAGACAAAGTTCTTTTAAGGCTCCCACCAAATTCTTGTTTACTTCTAACTTAGCATGCAGTATCTCTTTATAGGTCTATTTTTTTCCTCAAAATAAAAAGTGGTTATGGCACTTGCCTGACATGCATAAGTACCCAGGTTTGAACCATAGCACCACATATACAACTAAGTGAACAAGCAACAAAAGCCACATGAAAAACTAAATAAAAATTGATTCTTCCTTTCTCTCTCATTGTCCCTCTCTCTCTTTAAAAACAAACAAACAACAACATCAACATAAGCCTCCTGCTTATAAGAGGATCTGCTGTGGGAGGGAAAGAGGAAGTATAGGGAATGAAATTGACAAAATTATACTATTACATTGTGTGCATGTATGAATATGCAACAACAAATCTCACTATTATTTATAATTACAATGTACCAACAAAAAATTAGAAAGAGAATCCTCTGTAAGGTAGATGTGCAGTAACTTTTGTGGAATGGAAGAATTAAAGGGAAGAAAGGGGGAAAGAAGAATAGTCCCATCCCAAAAACAATGTTGGCTGAGATTAAAATGAGATGTGTAATATTTTCTTACCTTAACCGCATAATTATTAAGTGGATCTTTTGCATATGAGGCAGTGTAGTAAACCGCATCACCTGCTTCACAACATGGTTTGTCACTGGTTAATCTGAAGTCTGACCAGCTGTCCACCCCAAAACGGAGCTGGTCTTTCTGCCCAGCCATAAAGAGATCTTCACATTTAATAGCCAGTTTCTTCAAGGCATCTGTATGAAGGCTTCGGATTTTACCTACCACTTCCTCCCTATTTTCAAGTCCTCGATAAAGTGCTTGCCTCTGTGGCTTCGGCATGCCTCGACTAGGTTTGTAAGAGGGACCACGTCGACCGGACAGGGACTCCATGCTGTTGGAAAATCTGTCCTTAATACTGAGAGTGGTTAAGCTGGAGATGCTGTTTGCTGCTGAAGGGACAGGTCGCTCCTTGTGCAAGGGTCTCTCTAAGGAGTCATAAGACTCAACATCCAGTCCTTTGAGTTCGTAGCTAATAGAAGAACCAGCACTGCTGGCATCCCAGTTGGGGTCGATATCATAGGTGGGATTGGCCACGACACAAAGACTACTTTCCATAGATTTCTGGAGGTCTTTGGATATTGGTTCTGTGTTAGCTCTTATGATCATTTTCTTTGGCAATGGGGGTGGTGTGGGTTGGGAAGCTTTCGGTGCTTCTCGGTCTGTCTTCCCTCCAAAAGAAATGGCATCATCCAAAGCTCCCTTGGGCTGCCGTGGATGCTTGGGAGGTATCATGGCTGCTCTAGATTGTCCTGTGTTATTTCAAAAGAAAGAAAAAGAAAAGAGAATAATTAAGCAAAGTTTTCAAACTCATTTCATAATTAAAACTTGAGTAGAAATGAATGAGGTAGCCATGGGGAATGTTAAGAATTAGCCAAAGACTTAATTAAAAATGGGAAAGCAGGGGCTGGAGCAGTGGCTCAGTGGTTACGATGCTTGCCTGGCATGGGTGAGGACACAAGTTCAAACCCCAGCACCATGTACACAACAAAGTGTTGGAGCAATGAGAGTCACATGAAGAACTAAATAAAATTGATTTATATATTTTTTCTCTCTCTCTCCCTCTCTCTCTCACTGTCCTTCTCTCTTAAAAAAAAAAAGAAGGGAAAGCAACTGAAGAACAAACACCTGAACACCAAAGGAATGAATCCAAGAGTTTTGGGGAGGAGTGAATAAGAATTATGTCTCAGCATTTCCTTTGCCAGAGGAACAGGGCAGTAAGTTTGGGTGCTGGGCTTTGTTTTTAAGAAAGAATTTAGATTCTCTAGTCCTGCCCCCAAGACTGCTATAACTCACCACATCAGAATACTAAGGAATGGCAGACATTCAAAAACACTTGCATTGTGACAGAAATAGTACGCCAGCATTTGTGGTTCAAGAAAATATCCAGGAGCATTATTGAAAACAGCATTGAAACTGGCGATGGACCACTGGACAGGGTCAGAAGATACTATGCTATTTCTTTTTAAAAACATTGTTCTAAATTTACATTGTAGTATATCGTATGTATGTATGTATGTATGTGTATGTATTTATATGTAAAATAGGTCATGCATTTAGTATTTTCCAACATGTATGAATAATCACATAAGCCATGTTATTTTCTTTCACTACAGAGATGGATTTTGATATTGTTTAACTGGTCTATATATAAGATTCCTATGATTGTGGGTCAGGAACCATATGAACAGTTTGTTTGAAATAGTCCTTTATAAACTCTTATGTGACTGTTTTTATTTTGGGGGCACATACACTACGACTTTAGAGAAGCAGCTTTTGAACCTTTTTATAAGCCCTAGTTATAGAACATTATATGTTATTCTCCCTGTTTTGTCTCTGTGTTCACATGGTATTTTTTTCTTCTTATGTGGACACCAGTCATATTAGATCAGAGCCTACCCCAGTGACCTCATTTTAACTTGATTACACTAATACTGTATTTCCAAATAAGGCCATGCTTACAGGTACCAGGATTTAGGACCTCAACATATCTTTTCCTTGGGGGTGGGGGCATATAATTTAATCCATAACAATTATCTCTACTTAGTTTCCAACTTAAAGATAAAGATAAAACATATTTGTGGGTTTGAAGATACCTTTAGAAAACGTAAAAAGGACATTATTTTAAAAAGATATACCATGAAACTTCCAAAAAAAGTTATTAAAAGTTAGTCATGTTATTAAAATGAGGCCTCTACTCAAGATCTGAGCATAATACCTTGTTATAGATTGAATTATATCCCCCCAAAAGATATACTGAGGTCCTAACCCCCAGTACCTTTGAACCTGACCTTATTTAGAAATAAAGTCTTTGCAGCCAGGTGTGATAGTACACACCAGTCATCCCAGAGACTCAAGAGGCTGAGGCAGAAGGATTGCAAGTTTGAGGCCAGCCTCAGCAACCTACTAAGGCCTTAAAGAGACCCTGTCTCAAAATTAAAAATAAATAAATAAAAAGGGCTGAGGATCTGGCTCAGAGATTAAGCATCCCTGGGTTCAATTGCTGGTATCTCCCCCTCAAAAAAAAAAAAGGTCTTTGCTAAGATAATTATGTTAAGATGAGGTCAATAAGATGGGCTCAAATCCAATGACTGGTATACACATAATAATAAGAAAACACCATGTGAACACAGAACAAAAACCATCAACACCCCCTGCCCCCAGACACACACACACACACACACACACACACACAAAACAAAACCCTGAGAATACCATGTGGTGATAGAGTCAGAGACCGGAGTGATACATCTGCCAGCAAGGGAATGCCTAGAATTGATGGCTACAATCAGATACCACGAAGTGTCTCAAAGGGAGCATGACCCTGCTGACTTAACACTTTGGGTTCAGGTTCTTAACCTCCACAACTGCCAGAGAATAAATTTCTGTTGTCTTAAGCAAACCATATATGGTATGTTATTATAGTAGCACTAGGAAACCAATGCATGCTTCTACTGATGATCATGCAAGAGTAGAAGGCTATGGGCAATTCTAAGGATGATAAAAAATAGCAGTGGTGGACTTTCGTTAAAATTATAACCTTGAAGAAATATTAAGAGTAAGTACCAATATAAACTGTGATTATAGGGCTGGAGTGGTGACTCAGGGGTTATAGTGCTTGCCTGGCATGCGCGAGGACCCGGGTTCAAACCCCAGCACCACGTACACAATGAACAAAGTGTTGGCGCAATGAAAGCCACATGAAAAACTAAATAAAATTGATTCTTTCTCTTTCCCATTGCCCTTTCTCTCTTAAAAAAAACAAAAACAAAAACAACATCTGTGATTGTAATAATAATATATTACATTTCTCACACATCCTTTTCAAGACTACCACAATTCACACAGCAAACCTAAAGATGTCTGTTTTTTACCAATGGCATGTTGCAATATTTTATATAAGGAATAGATTTACTTTAAATATAAACAAAACAAAAATATGTATATATAGAGAAATATGTATATAGAGAGAACATGAAAGCGAGAAAGAATATGAGAACTTTAAACCTTCAAGAGGGCTGGGACTTTTGTTTTATTTATTCATTGTTATAACCTCTATGCCAAGAACAGGGTCTAGATATAATAAAAACTCAATAAATATTTCATTTTAAGTGACTGAAAAAATAAACATTTAGATTTGAAAGAGAAATTGTATAGGTACCTATAATAAGGAAAGAAACTGAATTAGTAATTTAAAACTTTTAGGCTGAAGATATGGCTCAGTGGTAGAATGCCTGCCTAGGATACAATGGGCCCTGAGTTCTACTCCAAGTACAACAAAAATAATTAAATATACAAATAAATAAAAAAAAATCCTGCAAAGAAAAATCCAGGAACAGATGGCTGATGAATATTCTATCATATATTTAAAAAGATTAACGCCAATCCTTCATAACCTCTTTAAGAAAGTAGAAAACACTCCCTCTCTCGAATTCCATGGGGGCAATATTGCCAAGAAAATCATACCAGATAAAGACATAATGAAAAAACTAGAGATTAATATTTCATATGAATACAGCTGCAAAAATCCTCACAATATACTAGTAAATTGAATCTAGCAATGTTTTAAAAGGACCATACACCATGACAAGGTGGAATTTTTCCTAAGAATGCAAATTTGGTTTAACATCTGAAAATTAATCAACTTACTATGCTATGCTAACAGAAAAGCCTCACCTGATCACCTCTAAAGATATGGAAAAGGCATCTGATAAAATCTAACACCTTTTCATGAGAATAACACTCAACAAAGTAGGAAAAGAAGGGAATATTCTTAACCCTATAAAAGACACCTACATGAAACCAAGAGCTAACATCACACTTAATGATAAAAGACTGTATGTTTTCCCCTTATTATTAGGAACAAGACAAGATTTCTGCTCTTACCATCTGTATTCAACATTATACTTGAGCTTCTAATGGGGGAAATTAAGAAAGAGAAATGAAAACATCTGGATTGGAAAAAAGGAAGTAAAACTATATCTACTTACAGATCCTGTATACCAAAAAGGCTAAGGAATCCACAATAACAAAACAAAACAAAAATAAACAAAAAACTAAAAATAAAAAACTATTAGAATTAATATACCAGATTAGCAAGATTACAAAATACAAAATCAATATACAAAAATCAATTGAATTTCTATATATTAGCAATGAATGATTCAAAAATGAAAGTAAGACAACAACCCTATCTGTAGTATCAACAAAAAGAATATAGAATTTAGGAATAAATTAATAGAACATGATTTATACACTGAAAATATAAAGCATTGCTGAAAGAAAGGTAAAAAGAACTAAATGAAATTAGTCATGCTCTTAAAAATTAGTCACATTATTAAAATGACTAGCTTTATGCCGTTTATTTATGCTCATGAACCAGAAACTTGACATTGTTAAGGTAGGCATACTCCCCAAATTGATCTACAGATTTAATGTAATATCTATCAAAATCTTAGCTGGATTTTTTTGGCAGAAATTGTCAGGCTGATCCCAAAATCCACGTGGAAAACCAAGGGACGTAGAGTACCAAAAAATCTTGAAAAAAAAAAAAAAATGAAAGTTGGAGGACTTATACTTTCTAATTTCAAAACTTATTACAGAACTACAGTAATCAAGACTGTGTAGTATTAGCATAAGAAAAGAAATATGGATGAATGAAATAGATTTAATAGGCCAGAAATAAACATATATTAATGGACAACAGATTTTTCACAAGGTTGCCAAAACAGTTCATTGGGGAAACAACAACAACCTTTTCAAGAAATGATCCTGGGACAACTGGATATTCACATTTAAAAGAATGAAATTGGACTGCTGCTATCTTACATAATACACACAATATAAATAAAAATGTATCAAAGATACAAAGAAAAATTAAAACTATAAAAATATTATTACTATTATCATTTTATTTGCAGTGCTGGAGATCAAACCCAGAGCCTTGTGCATGGTAGGTAAGCACTATACCACAGTTATAGCCCTAGCACAATAAAACTCTTTACAGATAAAACAGGAATAAATCTGCAGGTGAGACAGTGTTTTCTTAAATATGACATGTAAAGTATAAATGACAAAAGAAAAAAAATACAGTGAAAGTCACTAAAAATAAAAAATATGGGCTGCAGCAGTGGCTTGGTAGTTAGTGATTGTGGTGCTTGCCTGGCATGCATGAGGAAGCAGGTTGGAGCCCCAGCATCATGTGCACAATGACGTGTCAGAGCAGCGAAAGCCAAATGAAAAACTGAATAGCATTGATTCTCTCTCTCTCACTGTCCCTCTCTCTCTTTAAAAAATAAAAAGTAAAAAATGTGTATATTTCAAAGGATCCCTTTAAAAAAGTGAAAAGACAATTCATAGGATGGAAGAATGTATGTTCAAATTATATACCTGATAGGAGACTTGATCCAGAATATATAAAAAACATTTGCAAAAAGATAAATAACTCATTTAAGAATGGCTAAAAAAAATTTACACAGACATTTCTCCAAAGATAAGCAAATGGCCAGTAAGTGCATGGGAAGATGTTCAGCATCATTACTCATTAAGCAAATGCAAACCATAACCTCAATGAAATACCACATCACACCCACTAGGCTTGCTATAATAAAACACAGACAACTGTTGGTGAGGAGATGGAAAAATTGAAACGCTCATATATTGCTAGTAGAAATCTAAAATGGTACAGCTACCATGGAAAACAGTCTGGTAGTTTCTCAAAGAGATAAACAGAGTCAACATATGAGCCAGTATTTTTACTCCTATGGGTATATCTAGAAGAAATGAAAACACGTCTATGCAAAACTTTTATATGAATGTTTATAGCACCATTATTCACAATACCCCAAAGTGAAAACAGCCCTGATGTCCATTGCCTGATGAAAGAATAGACAAAATGTGGTACAGCCATACAACTGAGTACTATTCCACCATAAAGAGGAATTAAGTACGGATACACGGTACAAGGATGAACCTTGAAAAAATTATGCTATGGAATCAGTCAGAAATGACTACATACTCTATGATTCCACTTAAATGAAATGTCTCGAAATATATAAAGCCATAGAGACAGACAGGGACTGAAGTTATCAGAGACTTGAAGAAGGAGAAAATGGGAGAGTGACTGGTGATGGGCTTCTGTTTGAGGTGATGAAAATGTTCTGTTTTAGATAGTGGAGACTGTTGCAAGAGTCTATAAATATACTAAAACTCACTAAAATTATATTTTCTAAAAAGGTGAATTTTATGGTATATAAATTATATATAAACACGGCAAATCAACACTCTCTTCCTAGAAGTCACCATAAACTCATTTTTCAATCCTATCTTCCCATTCCTCTGTACACTTAACATCACCTGGGAGGTGAGGGTGTGGATTCACTGAACTCTTCTGTGATGCTGAGGCCTCCTTCCCAGAGCTGCCCCAGTCCTATATTTTCCCTGCTAATGTGAGGAGTCAGACCATGGTTTATTTACAAGATGACAGAAGTATGCTTTGTAACAAGCCCTCATTTTTCAGTTGCTGACCCAGACCTTTCAGGGATGAAGTGCCATGGAGAAGGGTTGAAGCAGTGAATTGTACCAGCTCAGGCGCTTATCACTTTCCCCTGACTACTGTGACAGTCCTCTGTTGTCACGCTTTCCTGTTTTGCCTCCCTCATCTTACCAGTCACTAGAGATGTATTTCCCCGCCAAATAGCAAAGCTTGCCTGGCACTCCTTTGCTCAAAAATTCTGTGCTCAAGATCAAATCCAAGTCTTCAAGCACAGTAAGCAAGCTTGACCTGCTGTACTTGTTTCTTGTACAGAATTTCCTCTTGTATCCTAAGTCAACTTGCGGTTTCTTCCAGGACTCTTGGCTACTTTTCACTCTTCCTTCATCCTTTTGTGCCTGTGCTCATGCAAATCTTCTTCCAGGAATAGTTTCCTATTCTCATTTTTTTTTCCTCCAGTGCTGGAGGGAATTGAACCCAGGGCTTCACACATGCTGGGAGGTGTTCTGCCACTGAGCTGCACTCCCGGCCCTCCCCTCATCTTCAAACATTCTGCCTCTGGACAGTGTTTCTCATTCTGCTCCCCAAAATTGACCTCTCTCTTTCCTTGGGACTTCAGATATGTCCTGTTTAGACGTCTCTCTAAGCACTTAACACCACTTGCCTTGAGTCCCTGTCTGAATTCCCCACGGGGTGTTCAATGAGGGAATGGACTGTACCTCATTTGTACACCCAGGACCAAGCAACAATCTGGCTAAGAGTGGATTGGAGTAAATAAATAAAAACTAGAAACATGAACCTATTTCTGCCCATTCCAATGAGGGCCCTTTAACAGGTTACAATGGGCTGCCATTTTCTACTAGTTTCTCCAAATTAGAACACACAAAAATTATTATAGACATGAGAAAATAGAGGATTCCAAATGTACTTTTTATTTTATTTTATTAACTCAGTACTGGAAAGAGAGTAGGTTGGTCACGTTAACAGCTTTTTACTGCTTATCAGTGGGGTTGGAAGAGGGCTGATCATGCTGTTTTCTACCCTATAGAATAAAGTTCAAACTCCTCAACAAGTTGGTCAAGGCTCTTTGTCTTATCTACTACCACTATTTCTCATTGACACTTCCACATGACTCACTTATTTCTTGTTCTTCTAATATGCTCCATGTTTTAATTTTTACATATTTTAAATGGGGATTGGGGAGAGAGAGAGAGTGAGAGAGAATGAATTTAAATATCTTATTTTTTTCATCTGGTTTTTGTTTCTCCTCCTCTTAGTTCTGTATGTGGGGCTGTGGATTGAACCTGAATCCTTGCACATGCTAGGCAAGTGCTTAACTGATAAGTCACCTCTTCAGCCCTATTTTTACATTTTTGCCTTAGCAAAATGTCCTCAGCCCATCTCAATGACCCTTTCCACTGAAGCCTTCCCTACTCTGTACTTCCTGACCTTAAATCAGGAGCCATCACTTCTTCCTGTGTTCTTGTAGCACTTTTTGATCTATTATAGCATATTATTTATGTCCTCTCAGAACCTGGTGTGTTGTGAGGCACACAGCACAGGTACTGGACACGGCTTCTGGAATGAAGGACAGAGTCAACAATACTGATAATAATTCCAAAATGGAAATGGATGGCCAAGGTAGCAAGGAAACAGAAAATTAACATGGATTCTCTTCCTAAATTGCAGTACATGATCTCCTAGGAGTTAAGGAGATTTCCACATGAGAATCAGAAATGTATGTGTTCCAAATGAAACCACAAGCATCCCACAGCCACGCAAGAAGGTCAAGCCATTCTCCTACATTAAAAGTACTTTGTATTTTTAGTGTTTTTCCCTCTAAGAGAGATAAGTTCAAGGGCTGGAGCGGTGGCTCAGCGGTTTCGGCGCTTGCCTGGCAAGCATGAGGACCCGGGTTCAAACCCCAGCACCGCGTACACAACTGAGTGTTGGAGCAACTGGGGCCATGTGAAAAACTAAATAAAGTTGTTTCTCTCTTTCTCTGTCTCTCTCACTGTCCCTCTCTCTTAAAAAAAAAAAAAAGAAAAGAAAGATAAGTTCACTTAACTAATTTCCAATCATCTGGGTCAATATTTTAAAAGTTTGGTACCTTAGCTGTTTTTATTTTAAACTTTTAATTCTGTACATTCCTCTCAAGCTTCTGGGATCAGACACAAAGCTCAGTTTTCAGCAGCCTGATATAATGTTACATACTCTACATTTTTGTGGCATACCAGCTCTCTAAATAGAAAAAAATAGATTGTGTTCAAAATATTGTCTGCTTATATGCTAAAAAAGCCCTTTTGGACAAATAAATATGTTCGACTTGACCACATTCACACCCTACCTTTTTCTTTTTGAATTTCTATACTCTACACCTCTTTACTTTCCATTTAAAAATGTTTTCAGACTTTGAAAAGCAAATGATGAAAGATGGATGAAAAGAGAATAATTTAAAGACACTAATTCAAAATTGTGTTTAAAACTCTTCTGGAAGGGGGGCTGGAGTGGTGGCTAAGTGGTTGGAGTGCTTGGCGGGCATGCGCGAGAACCTGGGTTCAAACCCCAGTACCACATATACAACTAAGTGTTGGAGAAACAAAGGCCAGATGAAAAATTAATAAAATTGACCCTCTCTTTCTCTCTCATTCTCTTCCTCTCTCTCTAACAAAACAAAAAACAAAAACAAAAAACCTCTTCTGGAAAAATGATTGATATGGGGTTCTTATTATGTAAGGATTGGTATAATACATACAAAATAAATAATAAAAATATCTCTTAAATAAATATTTTAAAGATGGCTGCATACTGAAAAATTCAAAATAACAAGTACTGCATTACAGCAATCTACAGAAAGGCAAATCTGAAGACACATGAAAACAAATGCTTATGACCTCATAACCTGATGGTCATAGAGTCCTAGGGATTAAAGAAATTTAATGAGGGGCTGGAACAGTTGCTCAGTGGTTACGGTGCTTGCCCGACATGCGCAAGTACATGGGTTCAAACACCAGCACCCACGTACACAACTAAGTGTCAGAGCAAATTGATTCTGTCTGTCTCTCTCACTGTCCTTCTCTCTTAAAAAAAAATTTTTTTTTTTTTAAATGAGGACCAATTTGGGACAGAAAAAGCTCTGACCACAATTAGCCCAACAAAACAAGAAAAGCATGGTTTTCTGGTCAATCTTCCTGCCTCTAATCATTCCACAAGTAGCTCCCAGATGGGTCTTTAAAAAATCCTGATTGTGCCTTTATTCAAAATTCTTCAATGAATCTGTGTTTCCTAAAGGTAAAAGTTATACTATCTGTGACCCTCTCCCCGACTTCTCTAGGCAGAGGCTTTCAACAAACTTTTAAATATATGGCAACTATCACAGGGACTCCTAAGAGTCCAGACCACGTCTGTCTGTCCTCCCAAAGACCAGCCAGGATTCCTTGAGGGTTGCACCAATATTCCCAGGACTTCGTTTGGTACTAGGGAGACAGTGTTCAACAAATGTTTGTTAAATGAAAGTATTAAAGCACCAATAAATGGACTATATTTTCCTAAACTGTAATTTCTTCACTACTTTTTTTTCCCAGGACTTAAAGACACGTAATATAGATGAGAATGGAAAGGGAGAAAACAAAAGAAGAGCTAATCATCTCCAAACAGGGAAATATGCACTGCAGTTTATAGATATAAAAGTCACATACTGGGGCTTGAGCAGTGGCTCTGCAGTTGCAGGGCTTGCCCAGCATGCGAGAGTATGTGGGTTGGAATCCTAGCACCCAGGTACACAGCTGAGTGTCAGGGCGGTGAAAGCCATGTGAGAAATTCAATGAAAATTGATTCTCTCTTTCTCTCTCTCTCTCTTTAAAGAGAGAAGGACAGTGAGAGAGAGAGAGACAGAATCAATTTTTATTGAGTTTTTCACGTGGCTTTCGTTGCTCTCACACTTAGTTGTGTACATGGGTGCTGGGGTTTGAACTCGTGTACTTGCGGATGCTGGGCAAGCACCGTAACTGCCAAGCCACGGCTCCAGTCCCTGTCCTTCTCTCTTTAAAAAAATAAAATAAAACAAAATAAAAGTCATATACTACCACTGTGCACCAGCCTTCTCAAATGAATAGGACCTCTGGACCTCTCACTGGCTGAACCCAGAACTCACTGTGTCATCCCCTGGCTATAGGCATCAGAAGCTTTGGGGGAATGATCTTAACCTATCTAGTCATTTTTAGGGTGCTGGGCCCTACCACAGTTAAACATAAGCAATGATTGGCAAGCCATGAAGGACACCAACTTCATGTCACACAATTAAATAAAGCTGACCTCCAAAGATCACTTAGAACTTACCCTCAAATGAATAGAAGGACCACTTTAAAGAATGCCAGTGGTGTAATAGCTGACAGATTCAATGTTTGTATGGCCTCATTAGTGACAATCTCTCCAAAAACAGATTATTTATTTGGGGGTAAGTTATCCATGTAATTTTGCACTCTGCCAACTAATTCCAAGATATGGGAAACTATTTTTAAATGTGAATGCAGATAACTTAGAGACATAGTCTATGAGTTCTTTTAAAATAGAAATAATTACAATATTAGGAAGTATAACAAATGTTCAAAACAAATGTTCAAAGCTGTCAATGTCAGTTTTTTTTAAACATCTAGATAATCTAGAACTGTGAAATTATTTAATCTTTGGCTCAAATAATTATTAACTCTGCAGTATGTGGAATAATGTCTATTCAATAATTATTTGTTGAGTGAATGAATGATAATATACCCTTTAGAATGATTTTTAAAAGCTGGCATTTATAATGACATTATTCCATAATTACAACATCAAGGCCAGTAATGTAATGACATCTCTCTCTCTCTCTGTATATATGTGTGTGTATATACATAATTTTTTTTCTTTCCAGTGTTAGAAGGGTGCAGTGCTAAGGATAAGCAGAAGTAAACAAAATGAGAAATGTGGATAGTTCCTTGTGGAGGACATACAGAGAAGAAATAGAGCCAAGGTTTATATAATTCCTTAATTAGGAAACTCATGGATTAAGTCCCACATTAGGAAAAAAGCCATCTGACTAAAGGAGCACATAAACTGTGACATGAAATTTTCCTACATGAATTTTCCTGGGTAGTCAGATTTCCCTCATCTGGAAGTGTTCAAAAGTTAAGCAATCATTTTTAGCTCAAACACATTCTTAGCACCTCCTGTATGTTTTAGATAGTATGCTAGGCTGTAGGGATACAGAAAGAGGAGCAAGCCAAAAATCTGTCAAGTAAAGGAGACTTGATAGATCTTTTTAAAAAGCAATATATATTATGAGTACTTAGTGACAAAGTGAATGAAGGAGAGCTAAATTCACCAACTATTTCCAACAGAGTAGAACTCATTACATGCTTCTGATTTTAGCAGAATGATAAGATAGTCAGATATACCACATAAAAAACAACCAGTGGGTTGTAGTGGTGGCTCAGCAGTTATAGCGCTTGCCTGGTATGTCTGAGAATGTGGGTTCAAAACCCAGCAAGTGTTGGAGCAATGAAAGCCACATGAAAAACTAAATAAAATTGATTCTCTCTCTCTCTCTCTTTTAAAGAGAGAAGGACAGTGAGAGAGAGAGAGACAGAGAGAATCAACTTTCATTTAGTTTTTCACATGGCTTTAGTTGCTCTGACACTTAGTTGGGTACGTGGGTGCTGGGGTTTGAACCGGAGTACTCGTGCATGCTGGGCAAACGCCATAACCGCCGAGCCACTGCTCCAGCCCCATTGTCCTTCTCTCTTAAAAACAACAACCAGTGATCTTTCTTCTAGACATTTTGAGATAGACATAAGAAACCTGGGGAAATGTTGAAGGTTTGAGAAAGACAAAAATATTCTATCATTTTTTTGGAAACTTATTTCAAATCCAATGTGGGGAGAACTAAGTTATTACAGGTCAGAGTTAATTCAGTGATCTCATATGACCACCACCCAGAGTAGAGTCCTCACTTTTTAAGAGGCAACCTTATAAAGGAGTTGTCAAGTTGCCTGAGGACCAATATGATTTTTGTGTAACACAAAGGACCACATTAGTCTTCCAAATCACCAATTCTTTAAAGCAGAATAGAATTTTCTGAGACAACAGGAATATTTTATAGCTGTTCTGTCCAGTATAGTAACTATTAGTCACAAGTGGCCACTGGGCACTAGAAATGTCCCTAATATCGAGGAACTGTATTCTTATTTACATTTTAATGAATTTGTATTTAAATAGTCACATGTGGCTAGTGGCCATTGTATTGGATAGTGAAACTCTTAAAAACTAATAATTCAATTATGAACAAAATAAACTGTGCTTTATTTATGTCAAGGAAAGGAAAAACGGCATCAGATCAGCTCTGGAGTGCGACTTTTAAGGTCAAAGACAAGTTACGGCTAAGTCAGTATCTTGCTGTGGGAACTGTGCATTCACAGCTTGTGTTGTACCATAGAAGCCTAAGAAGACTGTCTTGAAGCTAAAGGTCTAAAGGAGATTCTGAAGGAGGGTCTTCAAGGCCTATTCCAGCTGAGTTTTTTTGTTTGCTTTGTTTTCTTTGAACTTAGTTTTCAGAATTATACAAGAAATGTGAGAACTACAGAAAAAATTCAAACCACATCCGCTTGTTGTTGCTATGATTGGGCAGATCTTGAGGGACTGGGTCTACCAGAGTATGTTGCTGCTATTTGTCATCTCTTCTCTGGTCATCATTAGCCACACTGGCATCCTGCAGCTTGTTTTGTTGTTTCATATTTCAGTCATCAGTTGTGCAGGCAGCCTACAATACTCTGGATTTGCATTTTTGTTGATCTGTTTATTCGACACCATCTAATAAACATTTTTAATCCTTTTCACTTCATTCTACATTTTCCGGCTGGCACTTCCAACGTATTTAAAGGAGAAACAAGGGTACATTTTGGAGGGAGAAATAAATAAGCTTCACAATTATTAAGGATGGCTATGTACCAAATACTTCTATCATTAGCCTACAAAGCAGATGTTACCATTCCTCATTTCAGATGAGGAAACTGAAGCTAAAGAATTTTAAAAGCCAGCCTATCATCATGCAGGTGGGCAATAACACAGCTGTCATACGAACATGTATCCCTCTGACTCCTTCCAACCCATCTTTTTTCCTGCCATACTATACTGCTTTCTAAAAGCCCACTTTACAGTATAATTTTCAGATATAAACAACAGTCTTCTTAGTTTCTTCCATATTTGTCCATCAATTTTCTGCCTTGTTAAAAAAAGGAGTAGGAAAGAAAGAAAGAAAGAAAGAAAGAAAGAAAGAAAGAAAGAAAAAGACAAATAGATTGATTTTTCTGGAATATGTGAAAGGATCTAAAGCTATTGCATCGAGAGGTTTCTTTTTCTTTTCAATTTCAAACACATCAAACATACCAATTTTTTGTGGCAGCGGGGTACCGGGGATTGAACCCAAGGGTACTTTACCACTGAGCTACATCCCTAGCCCTTTTTGTATTTTATTTTGGAATAGGGTCTCACTAAATTGTTGAGGCTGGCTTTGAACTTGTGATTCTCCGGTCTCAGCCTCCTGAGCCACTGGGATTACAGGCGTGTGTCACTATGCCTGGCCTTTTTAAAATTCTTCTTTATGAAGTGCTGTTTATTTTTCTCTTCATCAAACTCAAGCCTGTTAACGAGGTTTCAACCCCTAATTGGTGTGGCAAAAGGTCTGCCACTGTGATAGCCCATGTGTAACATGAGGGGACATTCTCAGTTCTATCATTTGAATATGCAGTATCCTCCAAAAGCTCCTGTGTTAATGCAGGAATGTGCAGAGGTGAAATGATCAGATTATAAGAGCTATAACCTAACCAGTCCAGTTTGAATGAAACAGGTGAAAACTGTGGCTCCAGGAGGTGGGTCACTGGGAATGTGTCCTAGACAGGTTTATTTTTTCTGTGGCCCCTTTCCCCTAAACACATCAGGAGGGCTGGAGTGGTGGTTTAGCAATAAGAACACTTGCCTGACATGCATGAGGATCCAGGTTCAAACCCCAGCACCACATATACAACTAAGTGTTGAGAAAACAAAAACCATATGAAAAAATAAATAAAACTGATACTCTTTCTCTCTAAGAAAAAAAATTTTTTTTACCAAGGCCAGCCTCAGTAATTTAGTGAGGCTCTAGGCAACTTAGTGAGATAAAAAGTGAGATTAAAAAAATAAAAAGTTGTCCAATGGTACAACTTTTGCTCTATGGCACAATAAAAATCATCTGTCTAGGAAAACAGAACATTAGTCTAGTACCTAAAATGCAAAGTTTAAATACTATTTATGTGATTTATACTTACCTAAGTTGCTGTATGTTGCACTACAGGTGTTCAGATCCACAGGATCTGAAGTGTCTTCTTTTTCTTCTTCCCTTTCCAGGTCAGGGGTGGGCAGTGCTGGTGTGACTGACGTACAGCCCCCGACATCTTGTTTGACAGCAACATTTCTTGGATCCCGTGGAGAAAATTCCTGTGTCACTTCGTGGCTCACGCGACTGAAACAAATGAGACCACCTGTCACACTGGTATTCAAAAGCTCTGTTAAAATTTAAAATTATGGAAGACATACACTTCCCATAAATGTAAATAACTAGCCCTATAGTGACAAAAATGGAACATAAGCTCCAAAATACTTGTTTGAATACAAGAACGTACTACATCCTGTCTGATAATTTATTCACTATGATTCACACATACTGGGAATTCAGTATGGTAGAGGAGATAGGGTAGACTCAGAGAGAACTTGATAATAACAGGCAAGAGTAGAATAATTTTTTTAAGGCAGGAGGTAGCAATGGTGAGATACAGCTTATTTGATTAAATAAATTATGAAATATTTAGTAAAACACTTTGCATATTTACTATATGTATTATCTGATAACATGCTAATGTTAGAGTAAATAACAAATATTTTATAGTATTTTCTTTATGTAGGATACAGTATACACTAAAGTATTTACTTACATGTTTAATAAAGGATCAGGGGTAAAGTTGAAACTAGACTCTCTGAATAAGGAATTGAAGCAACTGTTTTGGCAGGTAAACTGAGGCCGTGAAGTCTTATTGCTAGGAGGACATAAGCATCATCCTTTGCTTACATGCATGCAGCAGGGAAGGCAAATGGAAAAGAAAGTTCTATATTCTAGTTAATCACATCTATTAAAATGAATCTGAAGCATCTTGCTAGCCTCAAACTAGTATATGACCAATCTTGCTTTTATCATTGTCTGCTCATTTACTTATATAGCTACCTCCTTCCATTCCTCAGTTGCCAGAACTGTGCCAGTTCTATTGCTGTGAAGTCCAGGGGATCAAGCTGTCATCAAATGCTGGTGAAGAAAACTGGTCCAGTTAAAAAATCTTAATGGGCTGGCCAATAAAATTCAAAATGTGGCATTTTTTAAAAGATATCTAGGTCTCTGAAAAGTATTCCTAGACTACCACACACTCATTAGCTCTTATTCTTGATTTCTTTACAAGCAAAGAGAAAGAAGGAAAAGAAACATATGCTATTTTGTATTTTCTATTAGCAGTGCATAATGGTGACATCTGTGAGTTTCTTTAAAAGTGGTACTTTGTTGACCATGTATCATCAGAACATATATCAAGTGCAGACTTAAGGGAACAGATCTAAAGGAGAAGTATCTCTTTATCATTATTTCATCATGAAAATTATACATATGCATGAACAGAAAAATAAGCCTTGAAGTCTGCTGGATATACAACTTTAAAACTCTTCTTTCAAAGCTGGCAGAACCAGGGGTCTCTCTGCACCATCAGCAGGGATGAATTAGAAGTTCTATTATGGGATCCAACTCTTGGAGACAGTGGTAGATTGGAAGGAATCACTCCGCCAGCAGTCAATAGGGTAGTCTGCAAAGAAGGCCTTGCTTGCATGGGAAAGCATGCTGCCTCTTCTCAACAGGCTGCCTTAGGTCATCAACACAAAAAGGACTCCACACAAACCAGGTTTCTCATTAAATGGAACATCATAAAAATCAGGGGGGTTCCACTCTCATGCATTAGCAAAGACAAAGCAGAGTGCCAAAGACAGGCATCATTTAGCATTAAGACTGCATATCACTGGGTACTTAACATCTTCAGGACAGAGAAAATGTTCTTTGCTAGGCAAAAGTTAATATAAACTCATTCTAATTTCAAAGCAATAAATATAAGCACTTTAAAAATACCAGCCCTCCTTTGAGAGGAAAAATGTTAAAGTTCCAGACATTCTCTTCTAGTTCTAGAGGAAACTTTAGAGATTTTCTAAAAAGCCATTTTGGTGCTCCTAGTTTCTGCAACCTTGCTCTTACCTTTTTTCCTTTCTTTCCCCAACCTCCTGATTATTACTAAAAGAAAGCTCTCCTTTGCATTTGTCAAAAAGGTTGGTGAAACTTTAGACACCATGATTCCATTCTCACATATCTGTTTTCCTCCCAGCCAATGGGATATTTGCAATGAAGTTCAGTTACTGTGAAAACTCCTGAAAGAGCAGCTGCTGTTAGCCTATGAGGAATTCCCCGGACCTGTTCCACATACATGTAGTGTAGCTCTGGGTTCTGACGGTCCTGGCAAAGCAAAACACGGATGCTAAAAAGCATGAAATATCAAAGACTCACCCACTGTACTCACTCATACAATTCCCCATTAAAGAAAATTTTCACAGGGTCTTCTTCAGCCGGTTAATCATGTCCTGAAACTGATGAACCACAGTCCACTGAGTTCTGCAGCGCTACAAGTTGGGCAGACTATGAGAAGAAGCTTGAATTCTGCACCTTAACATCTACTGAACCTTGACCTTTACCTTAGGGGTTTGGTCTGGGAAATGTGCCAAATTACCTCTAGGGAGCTAAGCAAAGTGAAAGCTAGCTTTATTAACTCTTTGAGAACCAGGGTAGCACAATCCACTTTCCAGATGAAGATTAATTTTTATGTAAACATTTTAAATGAATGAATTGGCATATTAAGTCACCAATTAAAGTAATTGTCAACTGTACAGAACTATGCAAAGAGTTGATGAAAATAAAATCATGTAGATTTGCAAATGGATGTTAAAATGTTTAACCTGCATTTACAGTTACAGCAGTGGCTAACAGGAGTAAGAATTAAAAAAAGACATCACAATGATATGTCATATTTTAATGCTTGAAGGAAGAACAGCTCTTTGTACAATTAAAATAGTAACAGGAAAAGAGAGAGGTTCTCAGAATTCACACTTAGGTATGATAATATGCTAAGGTTTGAAAATGAAAAGAAACCAAGAAGAGCATCTGAGAAGATTGACTTAGTCTCCATGTGTAAACAATGTAAACAGAGAACTTCTCTCAGAAACAGAAAAAAAGTCAAACCTCATTATTAAGTTATCATTAGGCATATTAATTTTATTAAGGAATTTAATTTTTGACCATTGTTTTTGTTTTCTATTTAGACATAAACCCAGCAAACCCAAATAATAAAAAGCTACTTCACAAACACAGGCTTTATCTCCTAGAAAAGTGTTGCACCACCATTTCACTGGGAAATGTATAATGTACTGGGGAAAACACCAAAATGGGAATCAGAATTGAGTTTTGGTACCTATTTTGATCTTCTGAACAAACTTAACTCCATCGGAAAGGAGAAATGGAGGAATGGAGAATATATTTCATCCATGGGACGGATGGCAAAAAATTCTTTAAATGAAAATTACTAGAATTTCTTATATGCTATATGTTAAAACATGTCTTAAAATAATGACCAAGATAACTAGATTTTTTTTCAGGGTAAGCACAATTTGATATTCATTACTATAAAACAGAACTGTTAAGTGATAAATGGCCCACAAAGAGGAAGTTAAAGCTTTTATAGCTCTGCTATTTAAATTCAAGTTGAAACTATTCCTAGTCCTGTAATGCCAGGTGGAGTCTCTTACAACTATGGTGTGCTGATGTGGAGCTCCTTAATCTTCAAGTTGAGTCATAAGACTACTCTCTGTCCCGGCCCCTCAGCAATTATTTTGTTTTCATAATAAAAGAGAACATAACATTTGATGGTACAGTAAGCCTTCTACATCCTTGGGTTCTGCATCTTCAAATTCAACCAACCACAGATTGAACACATTAACAAAACAAAACACAACACCAATAAAAACTTGGGTCTATATTGATCGAGAACGGACTTCTTTTTCCTTGCCATTATTCCCTAAACAAAACAGCATAATGCTATTTATACAGTATTTACATTGTATTAGGTTATTATAAATAATCTAGAGATGATTTAAAGTCCATAAGAGGATGAGTGATTGGTATATGAAAATGCTATGCTATCTGACATAAAAGGGATTCAAGCATCCAAGAATTGTTATATATTTTTATATCCAAGATGGGGGTGGGAGTGGGGGTGGGGGAGTCCTAAAACCAAACCCAGCAGGTACTGAGAGATGACTGTACTTTAAATTCTTTAACCAACTTTAATGATCAGTTTTCTGTTTTTGTTTTTAGAGAGAGGGAGAGGAAAGAGGAGAGAATCAACTTTATTCATTTTTTCACCTGGCCTTTGTTCCTCCAATTTAGTTGTATATGTGGTGCTGGGGTTTAAACCTGGGTCCTCACACATGCCAGGCAAGCACTCCAACCAGGAGCCACCACTCCAGCCCCTAACGATCATTTTTTAAATTGCTATTTGGTATGTCTTACCTGACATTTAAAAACCATATTATAATCTCCACAAAGACAACACTTTTCTGAACATGTGGAATGAATGGTGTTCAAAGGAAACAGTAATGTTGTTACAGATTTGTCTATTATGTAAATGAATCCCTTGGAAGGTTATATCTCATCAGTCTGCAATATTCATACATAATTCAAAGCTACAGAAGCAATCTCTTGTGGGAAGCTCACTTGGCTTACCCAGGTGGTAGGATTAATCATTGTACCATCAAATGAAATAATCCTTTTTTTTTTCCTGGAAAATTTGTTTAAGACAGATTTTTATAAAAATTTTGTTAAATGACTGCATGTACTTTTAAAAATGGCAAATCAAATTCCACATTAGAATAAAGACTTTTATGTATCCAAATATTTCCACAATTTCAGTTTAACTTTATCTTCAAGGGGCTGGAGCGGTGGCTCAGCGGTCTCAGCGCTTACCTGGCAAGCACGAGGACCCGGGTTCAAACCCCAGCACCACGTACACAACTGAGTGTTGGAGCAACTAAGGCCATGTGAAAAACTAAATAAAGTTGTTTCTCTCTTTCTCTGTCTCTTTAAAAAAAAAAAACTTTATCTTCAAATTCAATCATCTTGATTGAGCTTCAGAAGGCACAATGGAAGCAAATGCTCCCCCCACCCCCAAGCACTTGGGATTGAAGCCAGGGGTGTTTATCACTGAACTACATACATCCTGATTTATTTTTATTTTTTATTTTGAGACAGGGTCTTGCTAAGTTGCTTAGATTGATCTTGATGCTGTGATCTTCCTGCCTCAGCCTCCCAAGTTGTTGGGATTACAAGCATGTGCCACTGGGGCAAATGGCATTTTAAATTACCATTTGCTGGTTCTCTTCAGCAACTACACCTATCTATACAAGCCCAAGACCATCCACAAACAAATGCATGACTTTTAAAACCTCCCTTTATTCCTAAAAATTAGACCAAAGTATATTGGAAATAAAAATTTTATGATTTTTGTTACTGGTCTCCTGAGATGCATATTTCTGGGGTTGCTGGAGATGACAGACGTCTGTAGAAATGGGATCTATGTCAACACAAAAGGAAGAGAGCTTAAAGTTATTAAATCCCATCCCTTTGTAATCTATTGGAAGGGAGGGGGGAAAAGCCCATCTATGGCTTCTTGTCCCTCTACCTCTAGGACCCCCTACCAATGTGACATTTCTTAATCCTATCTCGGTTTCTAGGTCATTAACTTTATTTTGCTATATTTCCCAATCACTGGCATTCTCTGGCAGAAAAGTGTTGTGTCCAGTGATCACTATCTAGCACCTTCAATTTTCCACTAAGCCTTCTGTAGATTTTAAATGAAAACGTCAAACTTCTTATCCTGAACTGAGATTAACCTTTAACTGAGATCCAATCAGTTCCTGGTAATACGTGTAACATAGTCTAGACAAAGGTAGCTTTTACTGATGTGAATGAAGTGGCTTGGTCTTGGCTTGGGGAAGACTGGCAGCCATGTGCAAGGTCTAGAATAGACTTAAATTTTCTGACATTGTTCATATCCACTTTTTTAAAAAGCAGATGTGAATAGCACCAGACTGCATGACAGCAAAGCAGATAAAAACATAGGCCACTGTAAATCACTGTCACCTTCATAATACTAAGAAAAATTAGTTTTAAAATCCTATGAAATACAAAGTCAGATGGCATCTGTGCAAATTAAGAGAAAAGACAAATTAATTTTTAAAAAAGAGCAGTAAAATAAGGTTGCCCTTCTCAATAATGGAGGCATAGAAGCAGCTCCTCAGCATACCATTTCAACCATGGCTCACTTCTGAAGAATGTGGTGAGATATTGATGTACATTTTCTGAAAAAGAAAGATTCTAAAAGGAAATATTCACAGCTCTTACCAAGGGGACTAACCTAGGAGGGATAAGAAGTCCTGAACATTTTTCATATGCTCAGAAGCACTGAAGAAGCAATTCAGTACATCTTTCCCCACCCTCCTTCTGCCTCCCTCTATGCTTTGAGTCAGAAGCAGCGTGATGAACATGTACACTGAACTCTCCAAAACCATGGCAGGCTCCCTGAGGGAATGGGTGTAGGAAGGGACTGGGGCCTAAAAGTCCTCAGAACATACTCCTACTCAATCCTGCACAAGCTGTGCACTTTTCCATTTAATTCACAAAGAACACCTCAAGAAGTAGATGCAATTATTCTCATTTTACAGATGACAAAGCTGAGACTGAAAGAGTTAAATAAATAAATAACATAGGATACATGAGTACTTAGGTAATAGTGTAGGGATGTGACCTGATACTGTCCAACTCTAATGCCTGTATTTTTTCTACCACATTGGTGCCATAAAGTGAGCATGGCATATTGTAGGGACTCAATAAATGCTTGGTTATGAAGAAAAAGAAATAAAAGTCTTTGAAAACAGTGTGCCTACGATTGCAATATGACATCATAATGATAATAGATGTGTTCTACTTTACAAAATTCTAAACAAAGTCATTATTTACATTGCAAAATAATTTCTTTAATAGGAAATGATCTAGTTTAGAATGTTTATCAATATTTGGCTTCCTAATAATGATCATCTCCACCACCACCTCTACATTTACTGAGTACTAGACATTGTACTTAGATATATATCTTCTAATGATAACACTCTAAGAAAGGCTTGTTATTCCCATAACAGTGATAATAATAGTAGCTAAAACCTACATAGTGCTTATTATGTGCCTGTTCTAAGCCATGTTTCTCAAAAATGATAACTATGGACATTTTGGGTAAGATAATTCTTTGTTATAGAGGGCTGCCCACAGGGCACCAGCATTTTTTGCCTCTACCCAGTTAATGCTGGAACTACTGGTTGCGTCCCCAGTTGTGACAATCAAAAATGTCACCAGACATTGTCAATGTGCACTGGGGGATAATCCTTTGTCCCTTTCCAAACTGTACATAGATTTAGTCTTGTAACAATCCACTACAAATGAAGAAATTATAACCCAGGCAGGTCTAGTCACTTGACTTGTAACAGCTAGCAACAGATGGAGCTGAGATGCAAATACTATAGCTTAACTATGGAGTCTGTCTTCCAAAGAGCTACATGATTCTTCCTCTCAGTCCATAGATGAGGAAACTGATAAGCAGAGCTCAAGCAACTTGTTCAAGATGACACAGCTAACAAGTGGCAAAAGCAAGATTCAAACTCAGGTATGGGTAACTTCAAAGTTTATATTCTAAAATATGATGCCAATGGTTAGCAATCTTTAATGTATCTGATGATTACCTGGGAAACTTGTTAAATATTCAGGGTCTCAGTTTGCACCTCTAGGAACAGATTTAACAGTCCTGGGGCATGGCCCAGGAATTGGCATTTATATACCCTGGGTGCTTCTGATGTAGATGGTTCCAGGACTACATGCCAAGAAACTACTTTTCATTGCTTCCTTCTTCCAGAATGAAAAAGGCAATAAGTACAGAAGTAACAAGATGTTAAAAGTGAGTAGGAACATTTTAAGTAATGGAACATCATTCCTCAGAAGTGATATAAGCAGAAAAAGGGAAATAAAATAATTTAAATAGGCACCAATGAGAAATTCATAATGGGAAACAAAAAGAAAAAGGAGTGGGTAATGCTTTGGAACCATTCCTAACCTTTTGAGGTTTATTCTGAGAAAACTATTACACACACTCAGAAAATGTTAGGAAATGAGGATCTGGCCTAGCATGACATTTATGATTTTTGTTATAAGTCCTGGCTGGCTAAAGACCACTCTAAAAGTAAGAAACAACGTCTGAGATACTAGCAGTAAGTGTTCCAGCATGCAGTAATGTCTCTGTTATATTATCAACAGACAGAGGTGAGCATGAAGGACAGGACCCTGTAACTAAAAGCTGCTACAAGAAGAGGAAACACAATGGCATTTCAGGCCTATTCCTTCCACCTACCCTGCCAAGGGTCTCTTCCTGAAATGCCTCTTTTGATCAGCTATTTCTCTGTTCCACAGCATCCACAGATCCTGCGGCCACCCGGCTGCTTGGAGATCTACACACCCTTCACAAGGGGTTACATGTATGTTTCCACCCTCATTCCAAACTTCCTATGACATAATCTCTCAGCTTCAGGTAAGTGCATCTATTCCAAACTCAGCCAGTCTTCAAAAACTATTCATATCATCTATCATCCAGGTCATCTTACTATACTAGGGCTCTTCTCAGAACAATCACACATGGGACTGAGGATTACAGAAAGCACTTACTTAAGTGGGTGTTGACTAAATCAAACTAGATAGTACTGGGGAAGCAAAGTAATAGCGAAAGTCACCAAGATATGTATCCACACTCCACCCAGCCGAATTTTTGTCTGTACCATCACTGGAAAAAGGGAACAGAATAGGTTCTAATGTGGAACAAGCAAGTGGGGCTGAGGAACTCTTTTTCCACAAGGAAGAGAAAGGAACAGGAGGACATCTTCCGAGATGCAGAACGGAGCTTTAATCATGTGTCAGATGCACACGAAAGCCAACTAGCTGATTCCTAAGGCTATTTCACCCTGTGAAATTAAGGATGGTGGTAGAAGACTGATCAGTGTGCCACAGATACCATTACTTTGTTTTTTAGGCAAAACTTTCTATTAAGAGATCATTGTTATGGAGGTACTACATGAGAATCAACTATTTGTCCTGGAATTAAACCTTTAAATATCTCCTATGATTCTAGTCAATACTCTATTGCAGTTATATTAAATAATCACTTACTGAAATTGTGGCCTAGAGCTCTGAAGACATGCCTAGAAATTTGTAACTCAAATTTAATTTCAGCTCTGCCACCAATGTACTCTGTTCATGTCTCCCATTATTTTTCTGTAAACTGGGTATATTATGACATTTATAGGAGTAGGTATTAATTAGGACATTCACACAAAGTGCTTTCAAGAGAGTGAATGATTACGCCAATGGCACTTTAAGATTACTTGACAGGTCAATGAATCAGTACACATCACCGTGGTCCTTAGTGGTCATAGGCGTGCCTTCCTATGCTCAGGCTGACTTTAATAAAAGGCATGGAAGATACTAACAGACTCAATAATCACTGCAAATAGTGCAACAAAAACCACTTAGGGGTCCTAACTGCCTCTGAAGTCACAATTTGGCTTTGTACCTACTTTCAGAGTGGCCCTGGAATGTTAATGATCCTCTGTCCTTCTTAATTCCCTATCTCATATGAAGGAGGGAAAGTGTAAGAATTATAGAAGTACGCTATTTAACTTCAGATTCATTAAGGGAGGTTGCATACAAAATTGACTCAATCGGGGAGTTCTCAGTTTGATTCTTCATTTTCAAACCTTCATCAGAAGACTCTAAGCAAGTCAGTTACTTTTCAGGAGCTGTATCATCCCCAACAGGAAAAGAAACAAAGCTGTCTGAAGACCACCCCCACCCAGGTTCACTTTCACTTAACCATTCTGTATTACTCTGTGATTAGGATGAAATAAGATATTTATCAGTTTCCTCTAAAACAAGATTACTTGAAAATTTAACAGCAAATATCTAATCTAACTCTAGGAAAATGTGTCCAACAAACATAGATATGATCTTTAAGCATGCTGACAGTCCAGAAGTTTCTTCAGAGCAAAAGAACATCTGATCAGAGACTGGAGCGGTGGTTCGGCAGTTACAGTGCTTGCCTGGCATGCGCAAATACATGGATTTAAACCCCAGCATCCACAACTAAGTGTTAGAGCAACGAAAGCCATGTGAAAAACTCAACAAAAAAAATTGATTCTCTGTCTCTCTCTCACTGTCCTTCTCTCTTAAAAAAAAAAAAAAAGAACATCTGATCAGGTGAGCAAGTAACTACTTGCAACTTTGCAACTTGTGTCTCCCAATATTTTTTCTAATGGGAGAAGCAGGAATTTGATCTTTAGGGGCCACGTTAGTCCTAAATATGAAGAGATGACTTTTACAGGATTCTCTTAGGAAATAGAAATAATGTAAAGTAAGATATAATTGGAGCATAAATATTAAAGCCAAACTTCCAATTGAATTTTCCAGAGAAGGACAGCATATTCTACCATAGTCTAGCAAGCGTTTGGATTTTCTTTTTCTATACTATGTGTTTACACACATGTATATTATGAGATCCAGACTCTGGCTATTTCAGTGAGTACCAAGCCTCTCTAGTGTTTGGCTGGAACCGTTATAGACCACTAGCATACCTTACAGCCATCATCAAATCTGATATTAGAGCTTAGTCCAAGGGTCAGCAAACTTTTTCTATAAAGGACAAACATTTTAGGCCTTGTGGATATATAGTCTGTATTGCAACTACTCTACCCTGTCATATAATGCAAAAACAGCTACAAACAACATGTGAAAGATGAGTGTAGTAAATATTATCATTTATAAAAACAGGTGTTAGGTTGGATTTAGCCCACAGGCTATAGTTAACCAACTCTGGGTCTATACCCTTGAACCCTGGAGTGACTTGGAATGCTCCTAGGGTTGATTATGGATTACTGAGATATAGTTTAGTCCTAAGACTCTGAGAAGATCAAGAATGCTTTGGAAGGGTAAAGGGAAGTTCATACAGATGAACAATATTTCTAGGGAGCAAAGGTGTGTCAAATACAACCAGTCTGTCCAAATCAGAAGTTGGTTGTGGTTTGGATAGAATTCCTGCTATGATAGACATAGCTGAATTCCTGAGACGGTTCTGGGAGTTTTACAGGAACCTGACTTACAAGGAATCTCAGAGTACATGCTGAGGTCTTTGCTAATAAAGAACATGACTGTCAGAGGTGGTAGAATTAGGAAGGTCATCTGAAGACTAAGATGTCATTCAGGTGATAAATGATATTTTCCACTTTGCTGGAGTGTTATTTTCTTACTCACTAGATTTTTTCTCATCAGAAAGAGAGTTTGCACTAACATGCATGTGTTTGGTAATAGATTTTGCCTATTAATTATGAAAAATATTTCCATAAGGGTGGAATTTAGTACCTAAACTGGGCAATTTGTGTTTCACGATACTCTAACATCTAAGAACATAATTTGGACACAGAATTTATGTCTGAAAACTGAAGTACTATGCAAATAAATTACTGTAGTTACTCGAAGAAAGAAACTGAATCTAGAAAAGATGAGTGAAATAAAGGAGTAGTTTTAAAAAATATGAAAATGAGATAAATGTAAAATAATAAAGGATGATATGACAGGAAGTAACAGTATGAGGGAGTTTCTTTAGATTGGGAGGCGAGTGAAGAATTTTCTGAGGAGGTGACATTTAAATTGGAGGCTGAATGACAAGGAACAAACCATGTAAAGATCTGAAGGAAGCATTCCAAACAAAAAAAACAGCTGATAAAAACAGCCTGTTCGGAGGAACATAAAGCAAGCTAGTATTGTGAAAAGTTCATGAGCAGGGGATGAGTACCTCTCCAACACAGAGATCCTATTATATAGAGACTTCTTTCACTGTGGTGAACTTGCCTTTTGGATGTTCTAAAGAGACAAAGGACAAGAGATTAGGCAGAGCCAAATCAATGAAATTGAGAACAACAACAACAACAAAATACAAGGAATCAAAACAAAAAGCTGGTTCTTTGAATAAATAAATAAATTTGACAGACCCCTAGCCAGCCTCACCAAATGAAAGAATGAAATGAAGCAAATCAACAAAATCAGAAATGAAAATGGAGACATCACCACTGACTCATCTGAAATCCAGAGGATTATCAGAAACTATTTTGAAAAACTGTATTCCTCCAAGTTGGAGGATTTGGGGGACATGAACAAATACCTAGCCAAATACAACATTCCCAAACTGACACAGGAAGATATTGAACAGCTCAACAGACCAGTATCAGGTAGCGAAACTGAACAGTACTCAAAGCCCTTCCAAAAAAGAAAAGCCCAGGACTGTATGGATTCTCAGCTGAGTTCTACCAGACTTTTACAGAAGAATTAACACCTCTCCTTAGTAAGCTATTCCATGAAATTGAAAGGGTTGGAACCCTCCAAAATACTTTTTATGAAGCAACCATAATCCTGATACCAAATCCAACAAAGATGTATCAAAACCAAACCAAACCAAAACCTAAAGTCCATTATCCCTGATGAACATAGACACAAAAATTCTTTTTTTGTAAATATTTTTTTTTTTGCAGAGAGAGGGACAGTGAGAGAGAGAGAGAGAGAGAGGCAGAGAGAAACAATTTTTATTTAGTTTTTCACATGGCTTTCATTGCTCTGACACTTAGTTGTGTATGTGGGTGCTGGGGTTTGAACTCGCATACTCACGCATGCTGGGCAAGCACCATAACCAGTGAGCCACCACTCCAGCCCCGACACAAAAATTCTTAACAAAATCCTAGCAAACCTCACCCCAAAATACCTCAAAGAGATAATACATTGCAATCAGATGGGCTTCATTCCAGGCAAGCAAGGCTGGTTCAATATACACAAATCAATAAATGCAATTTATCACTTAAACAGAACTAAAGACAAAAACCATATGATCATTTCAACTGATGCAGAAAGGCCTTTGACAAAATCCAACACCCATTTATACTCAAAACTCTGGAGAAGATAGTGATTAAAGGAACTTACCTTAATTTTGTCACAGCCATTTATGACACACTGACAGCCAACATTATACTTCATGGAGAAAAACTAAAAGCATTCCCACTAAACTTGAGAACAAGACAAGGCTGTCTGCTCTCACCACTCTTAATTCAATTTAGTCCTTGAAACTCTAGCCAGAGCAATCAGACAAGAGAAGGAAAAGAGGAAGTTATACAATCTCTATTTGCCAATGAAATGATCCTATACCTAGAAGACCCAAAAAATTCTATCAGAAGACTTGTAGAGATTATAAATGAATTCAGCAAAGTGGCAGGATATAAATAAGAACAACACCCATAATCAATAATTTTCCTATACTCCAATAGCAATTCTGACAAAGAAGAAATCAGGAAATCTGTCCCAATCACAATAACCTCAAAAAGAATAAAATACTTGGGAATTAGTCTAACAAAGGAAGTAAAAGATCTCTACAATGAAAACTATCAAACACTGAAGACAGAAACTGAAGACCTGAGAAGATGGAAAGACATCCCATGTTCTTGGTTAGGCAGAATCAATATAATTAAAACGGCTATTCTGCTGAAAGCCCTGCACAGATTCAACATAATCCCCATCAAGATACCAATGTCATTCTTCACAGATACAGAAGAATCAATTATCAAATTCATTTGGAACAATAAGAAACCCAGAACAGCCAAAGCACTACTAAGGTGGGGGAATGGGGGGCAGAGGGATTGCAAATAACTGATCTGAAACTACAATATAGAGCTGTAATAAGAAAAATAGCATGGTATTGCTATCATAATAGGCAGAAAGACCAATGGAACAGAATGGAAGATACTGAAATTAACCCAGAAGTTTTTAACCATCTGATATTCAACAAAGGGGGCAAAAATATAGCTTGGAAGAAAAAAGGCCTGTTCAACAAATAGTGTTGGACAAACTGGACAGCCATATACAGACAACTGAAATTAGATACTTATCTTTTACCCTGCAGAAAAACTAAATCAAAATGGATTAAAGAACTAGGAATTTAACCAGCAACCATATAATTATTAGAAGAAAAAATAGGATCAATACTCCACTGTACTGGTATAGTCTCCTTCCTTAACATGAGTCCCGTAGCACAAGAATTAAAACCAAAAATTAATGACTGGGATGCCATTAAACTGAAGAGCTTTGGCAAAGCTAAGGAATTAGTCAAGAGTGTCAAGAAAGAATCTACAGATGGGAGAAAATCATGGCCTGCCAGCTCTCTAACAGGGGACTAATAGCCAGAATAAACAAAGAACTCAAAAAACTTAACACCAAAAACACAAACACTCTGATCAATAAAGGGGCTATGGAACTGAACAGAAACTTCTCAACAGAGGAAGTTCTTCTACATCACTAGCAATCAAAACCAGAACCGCACCGAGATTCATCCTCACTCCAGTCAGACTGACAAAAATGAAGAATATGAACCATAAGAGATGCTGGAGGGGTTTTGGGGGAGAAAGGAACACTAGCACACTGTTGGTGGAACTGCAAACTGGTACAGCCACTCTGGAAAGCAGTGTGCAGACTCCTCAAACAATTAGGGATGGAACCATAGTACGATGACCCAGCTAGCCCACTCCGGGGTGTTTTCCCAGAAGAGCTAGAATCAGCTTATTATAGAGATACAGTTATATTAATTTTTATGGCAGCTCAATTTACAATAGTGAAATTATGGAAACAACCTGGACGTCCTTCACTAGATGAATGGATTAAAAAACGGTGGAATAGATATACAATGGAGTTTTACTCAGCTATTAGAACAATACCATGACTTTTGAAGATAAATGGATGGAAATGGGAAAAAAATCATGCTGAGTGAAACAAGTCAAACCCAGAGACTTAAGGGTCAAATGTTTTCTTTCATATATGGAAGCTAGAATAAAACTTAAGACAGGATGAAAGCTAGTCAAGTTTATTTAATAGACCCACCAAATCTGAATCAACACATAAGCTTCGGGGATTAAAGCTATGAAGGGGTGGGGGAAGAGAAAGGGAGGAAAAACGGGGGGTGGTCAATACTGTACAGTACAGTTGACTCCCAAGAGAACACTAAATATTCCAAGACAGGCATATAAATTTAGTAAATTTCAATGTTTAAATTACATGTAAATGGCATTTTTATCTGTAACTTGGGGGAACTGCTACAGAGGAGTCACAAGATCAGGGAGTGGAGGAAGGGGACAGATCCTGGACATGGAGCGGGTCTAAGCAACTGTCAATATGTATGCATGTATGAATATGAACCAACAAGTCCCTTCATTATATAAGATTATGCTGAACCAATTAAAAAAAAAGATTAGGCAGAGAGATTAGGAAAATACTTCAGTAAGCCAGGTAAAAGATGAAAGCATGAACCAGGATGGTAGAAGCAGAGACAGAGAAGTAGATAGATTTGGTACATATTTTGGAGGTCCAATCAATAGTACTTGATGATATTTTGGATGTAGGGAAGATGGGAAAAAAAGGATCAAGGATGACTACTTGGTTACTGGCATGAGCAAATGGATGGATCATTAGCTGTTTGCCAAGCAGTGAAGATGAGATAGAACAGCTATAGAGAAAAATCAAGCCCTGTCTTAGGATATGTTTCATTTGAAACGCTCATTTGAAGTAGAGATAAAGTAATAAATCGCACGAGTCATAAAAATGAGAACAAGGATGAAGATATAAATTTAGAAGTTAGAATGTATATATATAGTATTTAAATTTTTGATAACCTATGATTTTTAGTTAGGAGTTATTAAGAATTAACCTTTTCTGGAATATGGTCATGATTTTTTAAAAAATAGTTTATCTTTTAGAGCTACATACTGAAACATTTGCAAAAGAAACAGTGACTGGAATTTGCTTAAAATAATAGGGGAAGTAGATGGAGTATAGATGAAATAAGATTGGTCATAAATTGGTAAGTATTAACATGTGGTTCTGTGGTAAATGGTACTTTATATTCATCTATCTACTTTTGCATATGTTTAAATTTTTCTATCACAAAATGTTTACAATGAAAATAAAATGATGCATTTTAAGATGGTCTGTATTAAAAGGTAGTCCTATAGGACTGATTTCAAGGTCAACATTATATATAAAGCATTCAGAAAGCAAGCAAGCCAGAATAACTCCAGGTTCATGAGCAAGAAGGTAAGATTACACAGACAGGCAGATGTCACATCTGAAAGGGTCTTCTATGGTGAGGAGGTAGGAGGTATGACTAGATTTACATTTCAGAAAGAGCATGTGAATGTTGTCAGAACTGATTACAGAGGGCAATACATTAAGCAGGGAAGCTCTTAAATTCTGGTACCTAAAGCATAATTTTATAAAGCCAACTCCTACTTCTATGTGTTGTGCTAGATGCTTTACATATATCTATCTTGTTGTCGTAAGAGCTCTGTAAGATAATTATTATTCATATTACACAAGTAGAAAGACCTTAGCTCAAAAATATTCAAGTTAAAAGCCAGCTACTCAGTGGCAAAATCAGAATTCAAATCTCTGTCTCCAGTGCTTGCATTTTTCCCACTATGCAATATTATTCCCTATGGCATGGGCACCAAAGAGAGAGAAGGCATGTAAGCAGGTATCTTTCTAAAAATGATAGCTGAGAAATTCCCAGCAGGTCATAGACCTAATCATCAGATTAACTTCCCTTGATACAAACTAGCTTGATAAAAATGATGTATAGGGGTGTGTTCCTGAAACAAAATTTGACCCAAGGGACCCCACTCTCCAGTCCATTTAGTACTACTGCTAGAAAAGATTTTATTAAAAAATCTAGAGTAGTGGCTCGGTGGTTATGGCACTTGCCTGGCATGCAAGAGGACACTGGTTTAAACCCCAGCACCATGGAGGGGCTGTGGGAAAAGAGGAACACTGTTACATTGCTGGTGGAACTATAAACTTGTACAGACACTCTGGAAAGCAGTGTGGAGACTCCTCAAAAAATTAGGGCTAGAACTGCCTTTTGACCCAGCTATCCCACTACTGGGTATCTTCCCAAAAGAGCTAGAATTGGCTTTCTATAGAGATACAGCTTCATCAATGTTTACAGCATCCCAATTTATTATAGCTAAATTATGGAACCAACCCAGATGTTCCTCACTTGATGAATGGATCCAAAAACTGTGGTACATATATACAATGGAATACTACGCAGCTGTTAGAGAAAATGATATTATAGCATTTGCAGCCAAATGGATGGAGATGGAAAAAATTCTGCTAAGTGAAATATCCCAAACTCTGAGACTCAAGGGCCGAATGTTTTCTCTCATTTGTGGAAGCTAGAATATAAGCACAATCAGATTGTTGGATGGCTAACTTAACAATTAACTCAACATGTATGAATTCTTACATGATCATGGGGAACTGTGCTAAGATTCCTGGGGGATGTAGGGATGGGGTAGGGAGGGGGGAAGGGAACAGTAAGGACATCAAGGGGTCCAGAGGGAGGAAGAATGGGTGAATCTAATTCAAGGGGAACCTCCAACTTCCACGAGAAGTCCAATTAACTGGGGGCTTAAGTAAAGTCAAACATGGAACCATGGGGAACCCAAAGAGGGGAAACCATGGTCTGGCACTAGTATTAGCTTGTTCTGTCATTACTCTGCTTTGCTGTTCTTGATTGTTTGATGATGAACCCCTCCTAATTGTAAGGCCACGTGTATCAAAAAAAAAAAAAAAAAAAGCTAATGCTAAAAAACAAACAAAATAAAATAAAATAAACCCGGCACCACATACACAACGAAGTATTGGAGCAACAAAAGCTACATGAAAAACTAAATAAAATTGATTCTATCACTGTCCCTCTCTCTTTAAAAAAAAAAAAAAATCGGTGCTTTCCCGCTTAAAAACTGTTTTCTCCACAAAAATCTACAAGACACAGGCCTAATACTTCAACATATCATACAGGTCTCTTAACAACCTGTCCCAGCAGTTCTTAAGCTCTTTGTTTCAGAGTGCAAAGCTCTTAAAAATCAAGAATCACAACAGCTCTTGTTTGTATGGGTTATATCTACTGACGCTTGTATGAGAAAATTAAACTGAGAAAATTAAAAAAGTTAATTCACTTTAAGAAACCTTTAAAATATTTTTCAGATCTCTTTAATATCTAATTTAATAGAAGACAACCAAATTCTCATATTTGCTTCTGCATTTAATCTGCCATGATCTACTACTTTGATTAAAGAATATGTAAAAAAACCCTGTTCTCACCCAGATTTATAGGTTGATAAGGGAGCAATATTTTAATAGCCCTTTAGATAACTGTGGATATTCTTCGGTACTATGCCAAAATTTGATAAGTGGTAGTTTCTTAAAGTTAGCTGCCATGTGGAATCCAAAACCATGTCAAAGAACTTTTTGTATTCAGTTATGTTAAAAACCACTGGTCTAGCTTGCAGTTTGAATGGATCCTTTACTCATGTGTAATTCTGTATTATTATGCAGGGGGTCATTTGGAAATTACTGGTTTACTGAGTTACACACACACATCCTCCAGATATGTATATGTTACGTTAAATAGTATTTTTTAAATCTCTTGCTAATTCCATCATCAATTTCATCAGAAAAATATTTAAACATTAGAAACCTGTCATGGTCACAGTATTGAATTTAAGTTTTAAAAAGTTCTCATTTTTGTTTGAAAGTCTGAATTTTATTATTGGCAGCAAATATAGTCAGTTGATTTCCTTGAAAGAAACAGGCTTACTATGTATGCTCTTTAAGAAATACCAATCAAGCATTTGTTTGAATAATGAGTTATCTGCCAGTTGTTTCTTCAAGGTAGTTGTGTCTTTTCTATCAAACTTGAAACATTGTGATGTATAACCCACTACCTCCATTTTAGATCCCCCTCCCCCTTGAAGATAGTAACGCCCACCTGTGTACACCCACTTCTTTCCAAGGATCCCTTCTGGTAGCCATCCATCCTCTTCCGGTGAACTTTGCTGACTCATTCCAACCCTCACCACATGTGTGGTGACCCCCAGTTGCCGCCTACTTCCTCTTTGCACCTGCCTCCACCTATTCACAGCCAACGCCCAGTCTGTGCACCTGAGCTCCTCCAATTAGAGCGAAGGGCAGTATCGTGTCGGGTCGGAATTAAAAACCCATCATTTCCTTGCTGGGGGCAGACTGTCCTTTGCTCTTTGGCCAAGGTGAATTTTCTGCCTTGCTCACCTAAACCAGACCACATGTTTGATTTCATTTATAACAGCAGTCTATGAAAGAATTAAGATTCCTAACTTAATCTTTGCAACACAAACTATTTCAACAACGATTTTTCATAAAATCTATTTGATATTCTGTGCTTAGATATGTTCATACTTAACTAGCAAAATGTAAAATAATTATCAAACATTTACACACCATTTTTTAAAGACTCTCCAGTAATGCTTTCTCTGTGGGTAAACAAAAAATAAAAATCTAAGGTATAAAAAAAGAATGATTTTTCTTAGGACAACTATCACACTGTGTGTGCAGCTGAAGAACACAATATCTACTTCCCATTCCATCACACAAAATTTTTAAAAAGACATACTCAAAGGTTAAGAATAAAAGTTTACTACTTCATCAGGGCATTTAAAAATCTGTTTCTTCCTTGTAAACTCCTAGTATGATATTGTGCCATGGCTTTGATTTGTGCCAAGGTCTAAGTTGTTTTACCCACAACTGTTTTTGCACTATCAGTGCAAAGATCAACACAGTGAAAAAGAAAAAGTGGGTTAATTAGCATTTCTTTGACAAAGTACCAGAGATCATAAACTTAACAAGGAGGAAAGTTTTATTTTGGATTCAGAGGTTTCAGCTCATGGTCACTTGGCACCTCTGCTTGTGGGCCTATGGTGAGGCAGTACATCATGACAGGGAGCATGTAGCAAAGGAAACTTCTCACCGTATGACAAGACAGGTAGCAAAGAAACGAGAAACAGAGGAGGGGCTGGGGTCCCAATACACCCTCCAAGGACATACCTCCCAGTGACCTAACTTCCTTCTACGAGGACCCCCACCTCCTAAAGTTTCCACCATCTCCCAATAGAACCACAGGCTGGTAACCAAGCCTTTAACAAATGGACCTTGGAGTGACATTCAAGACCCAAAGTATGGCAACAGTATTATGAAAATAGAGAATTTTGCATGGTCACTATTTGACCTTACGTGGGCCATGCTTAAGAACCACTGGACTATTTTTTAAAAATGTTTTTTGACAAATAATGATTACATATATTTATAGAGTGCAATGTGATATATATACATATATATGGTAGGCACTATAGACAATCTTGTATATACAAGATTAAGCAAAACGCATGAGCATATTCATTACCTTGTCTTCTTTTCCTTTCGTGATGAGAAAGTTTAAAGTATACTCTTTCAGCCACTTTGAAGTATACTTTACATTAACTATGATTACCGACCTGTGGAATAGGATCACTAAAACTTATTCATTCTAGCTGAAACCTTGTACCCTCCCCTTTTCCATCTGTACCTCAGCCCCATAGCCTCTGGCTCTCCTTAGGTGAGTGTGGCTTGCTTCAGATTCTCTAGAGTATCTATTATCCTTTTCCAGTCACATGCCTTCATCTCTGTAACTTTGCATATGCAGTTCCTTTTTCCTGTAATGTCTTTCCCAACCAGCTGGAAAAATCCTATTTTTCCTTTAATATCTGGTTTCAATTTCATTTCTGGGAGGTCTGTTTTAAGCTGATCTAATCACTTTGTCTTTTGTGCTTCTGTACCACTCTACATTTAATATTTACTGCATACAGGGCAGAGGAGCTACCACTCTTAAAGCATCCAATACGGGCCAGACCTTGTGCTAAGCCTATTGCATGCTTTTTCATGAAATCTTCAAATTAATTCTACGTGATAGGTGTCACTGTAGTCCTGTTCGGTAAAGGACCAGACAGACAGCTGAAGCTGTCAATACCAAGCCCAGTATTTCAGCAGTGTTCTTTCCTCTGTTTGTTCCAGGGCTTAATGTCACACACTCAGCTTATGTTTTCTGAACAGTCTTAACAAATGAAATTAAAAATAATCCAATTCCTTAAAGAAAGGCTCTATAAAGTCTTTTATCTTTTAGAGCCTGGGGTCTGGTCTGTAGCACAGTATATTTTCATTCTTCATTCCTTATAGACAGTTTAGACTTGGAATCTTCATTTACTTATAGAAAAACCAGAGTTTCATGTCTTTCAGCAGTGTGTTCCCAGCTATGGGATGGTAATTTAATGATCATACTGCCATCAAGTCAGAAACACAAATGTTGACATTTGATTTAATGTTTTTCCTCTCAGAGTTGTTTCAAGTAAATACCAATAGCATATCCAAGTAAATGAGGTAATTATTTAAAAAGCAAATGGCTTATATTTTTCAAAATGCATATTCATGTACCAAATTTTTCATAATGTTGAAATAGCCTATTGAATACTTCTTTTTCTACTTACTCTGGACATTATGAAATGAGTAAATTTCAGTGTGCCTGTAGGAACAGCTTAATATTTCAATCATGGATTCACTTAGACTACAGCAACGTTATCTTTTGAATGGTGGTGAGAACAGTGGTTCTAAAGTGTGGCCCAAGGACCAGCAGCATCAGCCTCACACAGGAACCTGTAGGAAGTGCAAAACATCAGGACCCACCCCAGACCTCTGTCTCAGAAACTCTGGGAGTGGGGCTCAGTGAACTGTGTTTCAACAACCCTCTAGATAATTGTGGTCAAATTTGAGCACCAATGAGGCAAATCAATTGTGTCATCTGGATTCATGATGTTACCTATAAAGAGTTAATAATTTTGGAAGATATGACTGCTCAGTGTATAATATAAGCTGTGAAAATATAAGCTGTATATTAAGTGATCTGCCATGCCTAGCGTCTGGACTGCCTTCAAGCCCATATACAGTGGCATGTAGCCCAAGAAGAGATCACATTCCCATAAGAGAGGCCAAAACGTTCCTTGGCTCTACCTCCCAAGGTGTGGGCACATCCACCACAGCAGCACTTAATTAGGAGTAAAGCCATTTATTGATCTCTAAGACCCATATGCCATTTCCTCCTAGGTAACTTTTTTTTTTTTATAAATAGGACAGTGAGAGAGCAAGAAAGAGCAAATCAATTTATTATTATTATTATCATTATTATTTTTTTTAAAGAGAGAGGGACAGAGAGAGGGAGAGAGAGAACCAATTTTATTTAGTTTTTCATGTGCCCTTTGCTGCTCCGACACTTCAGAGTGTATGTGGTGTTCAGAGTGTATGCAGTGCTGGGGTTTGAACCTGTGTTCTTGTGTGTATGCCAGGCAAGTGCTGTAACCACTGAGCCACCACTCCAGCCCCCCCCCCTCCGGTAACTTTTAAATTGCTTCTTTTCTAAATAAGACAGTTACCTGCAATACCTGTATTTTATTGCTACTGGCTTATAACATTCTGTCTCTAAGTATGTGAAAATGGAATACAACATTCTACTACCAATGACAAAACTCTTCTTGTCAGGAGTATGTTACCACTACTCTTGTTACTTTGTTATTACCTGGATTTAAGGAAAACAGGGACTTGCTAGCATTTTGACAACTATTTGGAGGTATGTAAAAAACTAATTAAATAAAGACTACATATAAACGTCCTAGCATTTTGCTAGGAAAAGTAAAGGCTGTTCACTTCATTTCTATTTATGCTTTTCTAAAGAAAAACTGGTAAAAGAATAATAATCAGAGGTAGATGGCTTTGCCAGAGAGAAGGTCAGGTCAGATAGAGAAGGTTTACTATGTGTCTTTATATAAGTAGGGTGAAGGACTCGGAATAAGAAGCATGAAATACTCACGGAATATCCCTCTTTGTCAAAAACCTGGGACAAACCTCCTTTTTATTGGCAGTTAATTGTTTAAAATAGCAATGAGAAAGGAAAACCTCCTAAATATAAATATTTATGTGAATGATCACAAACACAGCACAAGTTTGTTCATTTGTGTGTGTGTGTGTATGGGTATGGGGGGGGGGGAGTGCTGGCTAATCCTTAAAGGGTTTTATAAAGATTTGAGAAAAATATTTGGGGCATGTCAAGCATAGAAAAGGAGATCAATAAAAAGTTATTAAGGCATTAAAGAGAACTAATACCTAGAGAACTCATGAGTATACAATCTGCCTAGCTGAAGTGATTATACCACAGGGTGTCAAACTCAATAACCTACTCCTGTTTCCATGTGTTAACTATCTATAAACTACTTATTCCTGCTCCTCACTTTTCCTACAACACTGAAAGGAGAACAGAAAGAGGGAGGAATTAAAAAAACTCAAATATTCCCTTAAAATAAAGTAATGCATATAGAGATACACCTTAGTAAAAAGCTGAACAGACTGCTTATACAGTTGTATTTCATTTACAGTGAGGGAAGGAGTATTCATTTGATTCTGTTTCTTCCTCATACCATTACAGCATTTCAAAACAACATATTATTTATTGCTGTTATGGTGCTATGGATTTGTTTTTCTCTGTTAAAGCCCCTTTGCATTCCCTAGAATGCAATAGGCTATTTTAGCTAGAGATCCAGGGCCATAAACTTTGTTTAGTGCAATAAGATCACTTCAATAATATTCTAATCTTGGAATGCAGTTATAAAGATGGATGTTGGCCACAGAGTGCTACTTACAAATAGAAATAGCTCTTATGCAATCTTAAAAGATATAAAAAACTTAGCACCTAAAAATGTGCTTAAAAATTCCCATATTCTGCCAGTCTATTTTACATACCTATGAACTTTATCAGGAACCTGTGATGGAGAATGACTACTTTTCTTCTTCTCTGAGTCCCACAGCAATGCATCCTCTGTTCTACCTTTCTCTGAGACTGCTGCCTGGTTGTCCCTGACCTTACTCTGATCCATGCTGGGCTGGTCCGGGGCAGGGTCACACCTGTACATGAAGACGATGGCTGGCTTCTCATTGGACTCTCCTTTTGCCTCTGTGAACCAGTGATGGCGTTGAACTGGAGGAGGAGGCAACATGTGGATGACTGTGCCATCTAGGCCTACCAGTTTTCCTTTCTCTCGTTCTTTCTCTTTGTCATCCTCCTCATCTGTTTTCCGACGGCGGAAGAAGCTTTTAAATGATATCCAGCGTTTAGGCTTTGCATCAGCTGCCCGCCTGCTGCCTTCAGAGTGCAAAACTGATTCAGCTTCTGTTGATCTGGTAGGGCTGGTTGGCTTGGTCCAGTTGGTGAAATGCCTCTGCAAAAGGTTACTTGCATGGTAAGGGGAAGAAGTAGAGCGTGGAGGGGGAAAGGGAGGTGGTGGCTCACTTTGGGGGTTGGTCACTAATTTGGAGGGAGGGGAGGTGACTGGCTTTGAGAATGGGTCTTTCTGTACTTTGGTGGTGGGACTTTCGGTGGTCGAAGGTGCCTCAGCCTCACTGTTAGGCTGAGATGTGAAGAGAGATTTGGGCCGGACTGGTGTACTCTTGGGTGTGCTCTTCGCAGCATCAGCATCTGGTGGAATGGCATACAGTTCTTCCACACTGCAAGCCTTGGGGCCAGACTGAGTTGTTTCTGGAGGAGACTGGGGGGGTTGGATAGCAGCCACAATCTGGGAAAGCACTGTGCTTGCTTTCTCCCTGGTGCTACCACTGCTGCCCACCACTGGAGACTCCTGGGTGCCTTCTGTTTTGGCCACAGGCTCTTGATTGGTTCTCTGGATTTTTGCTGGGGAGCTGTGGCTGGAACTATAGCTTCTCTGCGGGGAAGACTGACTTCTGTTGAGACAGTTGTTGAACTCCTGAACCTTCTGAGCCACTGAGCCCCTTTTACGCTCTGTGCTGTTTGAAAACCCTTTGGCTTGGGGACATTCAGTGGGTTTGCCAGTGGTATCAGACACTTTGTTTTCACTTTCTATTTCTTCATAAGTATGGCTTATTACACTTGTGGTTTTTTCCTTCACTGAGAGTTCTCCACTTGTTCCCAGAAAACTTTTGTAGATGGCTAGATTGTCATATGCATTTGGATTAATAACAATGGGAACTTTAATTGCATTTTTGGAACTCCGAGCATAAGTTGGCTCATCATGAATGATAATTGGAAAAGGTGGCATACCAGCATTGTTGTAACTATTAAATTTTATTTCAGACAAATTAGGTGACTTAACAGGGATGGTTTTGGAGGAAACATTTGTAGCTGTGGGTGAAGTAGGTGCTGATTTGTGACAGTTTTTCCTTAGAGGGATATTTGGTCCAGTTCCACCAGTAATCAGTTCCACTTTAGGGATCTTTTGTCGTGGACTGGTGCTTGAAGTCCACACTTCCTGGTATCGGATTGCACTGGATTTTTGGAAATGGGCACTTATCTGTCCTGGTGTCAATGCAGGTGATGCCACTGGGGAGTTTGGAGTAGAAGATGAGCTTTTTGTCTTGGGGCTGTTAACAGGGCCCTCAAGGTGCTCACTGGCCATGGCTGCTGACACATCCACGACAGTATATGGCTTGCACAATGGCTGTTCCAGATTTACGACTCGGTAGGGCTTCGCCTGCTCTTCTACAGGAACAAGGTTTATGGTTACTGCTTGCCCAGCAATATCTGTAGAGGCTTTACTCTCTTGCTTCTCAGTTTGTACAGCAATCTTGCCATCCTTCTCTTCTAATCGGAGAGCAAGGACTGCTTTGTGTGTCTCTGGAACTTTTACTGAGGTTTTGTAAGCTTGTGATGATTCCTTCTCTGGATTATTACCAGGGAGGATTTCATTATTGGGCTCAATTTCCTTCATGTCTTTAGAGTCTCCAGGGTTAACAGGAGAAATCCCCCCATTACAAATCTTCTGGGATAAACTACTGGCTGTCTCAGAACGTGATTCTTCTGTTAAAGAAGAATCTGGTGATGTGGAATCAGATGACACCATGCTCTGAATGCTTCCTTGTCCATAGGAGACCACAGAATTTTCCTCATAACCATTCAGAATTTCATCATAGCTATCATCATAGTCCACAGCACAGATTCTCTGCAGTGACTTATTTCGTAAGGGGATGGTATTCCATTTTTTGTCCACAAAGAATCGAACAGGAGACAAAGTATTTGCCCTAAAGTTAGCAAAGCGGGGTTGCCCTCTCATGCGAATCTCCATGGCCAATAGCTCTTCATCACTCTCATCCCAGCTCTCATGCTCCTCCTCCATGTTACTGAAAAGTACATCTTCCTCACTTTCCTCATCACTAGAGAACTCTGGGTAGCAGAACCGGCCTCCTTCATTGCTGATTACTTCTGTACTCCCACTCAAACTAACGTGTTTGCCCTGAGGATCCTTTATCCCACCTATCATACAACTTGGAGGAAGTTTTCTTTCCATTGATCGCTTGTAGCAATCATTTATTCTTCCTAAGAATGTTTCTCTGGAGTTTGTTTCATTTCCTCTTATCTGAGGGCTGGTATCCAAGCCTGCTATTTCTTTTAACACTTCAGTTAGCCCATTATTATTATTTGATATCTTATTTGCACTATCACTATTGCCATAGGGCTTAGGAACATGGCTAAATCCTTCAATATCATCTTCATTATTATTGTTAAGTGGTTTCTGACTCAAGGCAGTCCTGTTTCGGTTCCACCCCATGATGACAGGTTTGTTCTCACAGTGTTCTTGGATGCTAAGCTCAGCACACACACTTTGTCCATCTGCTACCATCATAGTAGGCTTCACAGCTATAGTGGGTTTTTTAGCCACAGGAGGCCGGAAATTTCCAGTGTTCCTGATGCGGTGGTTGTTGCTGTGATTGGCATTAGTTTTCACATTGCTGTGGGTGATGGACACCTTCTCAGAGTCCGGGGGCAGTTGATGTAAGCTTTTAGGTTTAAAACAATTCTTGCATTCACCAGGTTTCCAAACGTGTTCAGTGAAGGTATTACAAGCAGACATTTTTAAAAACAGAACTTCACAGACAATGCTTTTCTTTCAGTGCATGGCAAAACTTTCATTTGTTAGTTTTCACCTTCCCCTGTGTTAATACAGCAACTCTTCTATGTATGATCAATCTGTAGGAAGAAAAAAGAAGGACAAATAATCTGAATGGGGAAGGCACTTCATGTCATAAATGACTTGAAAAAACTGGCTCATTCTTAAACTTTTATTAAATTAAAACAGTGAGAGATGAGCTTATTTGGGGGCTTTATAATATCCCTTTAGCCAATCAGTATCTTGGAAAGTGAGCCTCCTAATTATAACTAGGCACTCTTTTCAAACTATAACTAATCTTTGGCTTGATATCTCTGCAGCAATGATATGACCTTCCTTTCTTGGAATGTATGTGTGTGTGTGTGCGCGCGCGCGCGCACGTGCGGGCGCGTGTGTTTGCATTGCTAGGAATCCAACCCATGGCCATGTACTTGCTAGGCCAAGTGCTCTACCACTTAGTGACATCTCCTACCACATGGAAATGCTTTTGATACTGCTCATTCTGTTATCAACCAATCTCTCCCATATTTCTTAGTCCCTTATGGGTTCTTCTTCTTCCAACCCCCTGCTTCTTTGAAATTTTTAGTTGTTTTATAGACTATTTAAATTCAGTGCATTCAAAATAAATCCTCCTCTGACTATCCCATTTCTCAACTCAAACAAACTTACCTCCTCTACCCAGTCCTCCTCCACATCCCAAGCCACCTTCTTACCCTTTCTTTATCTTATATAGTTAATGTCATCACCTAGACAACCAAATGTCAACCTTCTAACCATCTTTGACATCTCTTCTACTTTTAACTCCAATCCTTACTGAACTCCCTAAATTAGTCTTGTGAGTTTTATTTTACAAATTTCACTGGAACCCATTCCTGCCATTATCTCCTGCCTAGGTCAATGCGATAGGCTATTAACTGATCTCCATGCTGTATAGTCTCACTCACTCTACTATATGCTCTGTTTCCTTTGCTACTTAAAATGTGGTTCTCAGGTAAGCAGCACCAGCCTCACCTAGGAATTTGTTAGAAATGCAGTTAACTTAGGCCCAAGTCCAGACCTAATGAATCAGAATTTACATTTTAATCTCAGGTGATTCTATTATTTTACACTACTATCAAATTTAACTTCATCATATTAACCAGTTTAAAAACTATTCTGTGACTCAAGCTTACCTAATGCATTGGTTCTTATATGTCAGGGTGCACACTGGGGGTGGGGTGCTAGCTCACCTAGGAAATCACTGTAAATCTAGTTAATCAATCTTTGGGGATAAAATATAGGATTCTGAATTTTTAACTAATCCTCCAGGTAATTTTAAGTTTAGTTCAGTGTTAGTACTTCTGAGTTATAGGATGAAACCCAAGTCCTTTGGCCTTTTAAGATGTGGTCCTTTGGGAGGAGAGAGGTAGAGCAGTGGGGGTGGGGAGCGGGGAGATATTGACCAAATTGTATCGCTGTATTGTGAGCATCTATGACTGTGACAACAAATCCCACCATTATGTACAACTGTAATGCACTAATAAAAAATAAATTAAAAAAAAAAAGATGTGGTACTTGCCTCCTTTCCAGATTCATGTATTGAAAATCAGCTAGGGGGCTGGAGCGGTGGCTCAGCGGTTTCGGCACTTGCCTGGCAAGCATGAGGACCCGGGTTCAAACCCAAGCACCACGTACACAACTAAGTGTTGGAGAAACTCAGGCCATGTGAAAAACCAAATAAAGTTGTTTCTCCCTTTCTTTGTCTCTCTCTCTCTCTCACTATCCCTCTCTCTTTAAAAAAAGAAAAAAAGAAAAAAAAAGAAAGAAAATCAGCTAGTCTTATTCTCTAAATTACACTGGGCTACTCATTTTTCCTCAGATTAATGAAGACTCTTAGATATGCTGTTAGGTTGATTCAAGGCGGCTGGGGGCAAGGCATCAGGCAGCTTGGGGGGTAGGGGGAGGGGGAGAACAACCAATCAATCAGACACTGGCAGAAAAGCTTCAATGGCGGCTGGCAAATACCTGATGATTGATGGATTCACCAGCCAATCTCTGAGAGGCCATCCCTGTCAACTTCCTTCCTCTCCCTGGACTACAAAGACGCTGCCCAGTCTGCCAAGCACCATTTTCCCTGCATGCCACTTCCCCTGCCTGCCCTCACTATGGCAGCGCAGGTGAATTTGGCCTGGGAGACGCAAATCCCAATAAAATACAAACTTGCCTGAATTTACACCCGTGTTTCTGATTTTTACATATGGCTTTATGAAAAGTGCTTTCATTTTTTTTTTTTTAAAGAGGGACA